>JBBPRF010000958.1:0-12568 GCA_038092875.1 Lanmaoa pseudosensibilis | reverse complement strand
GCCCCCTCACTGGTACCTTCAACAGCTTCACCCATGCACCAAATCCAGGAAAGTTTTCTTGTTCCCTCGGTCTCACCCCAAAGAAGGCCTGACATGGCACAGATATCTTGATGGTTGAGTGGCCAGAGAATGGACTGCCATGCACTGTTCTCCTGAAGCTGAGGAGCCAGCTGTATGAGCACCTTTCAGGCCTCATCATACCTGTGGGGCCATCACGTTAGCAAACATAGCTAAAGCTTTCAACATATCTATTTGCTGCAGTATCGATTCTTGCTTCTATTACTTTGAGTGTGTTTCTAGCTCTTGTATTTGACCCTTGCCCTCACAAGTTTGGGCTCGGAGATTGGACCTCAAGGAATGTAGGGCTTCAAAGGCTTGTGTGTAACATAGCTTCCATTCAACCCTTTGTAAGCTTTCGTTGCAAGGAACAGAATGACCAAGTTCAGAGGGAAGTAGAAGCTTATAGGATTCTGGGGGAATGATGATGTCAGCATCTCCAGCTTCTTTTTCACACATAGCAGTGAGGTGAGGGAGAAAGAGATACTGTATTTTTACCCAACTGTCGATATGGCACTGTAGGTGGTTGCTCTGTTGGAGTACATGAGTGTTTTGATTGTCAGTACAATGGACACTCAGCCCAGCCTTTTCCCATTTTAGATGACGCCTGAAAACAGTCTAGAATCAATCCCTGACATAGCACAAATAAAACATGACTTACTGATGCTCCTCTAGTTCCAACCCTGTGCTAATCAACACACTGGGTGAACATATGTCAAGTATGTCCTTTCTACAAATCATCAGCCTCCTCTTTGGCAAGCTGGAGTCGAATGGCAGCCATCGTCATAGCTGAGAGTATATTATGTGAATGAATGACACAATATGTAGAGGGATTACTCACTATTCCCTTGTCATTCATATGGATTCACCTTTGAACAATCCTTCTCCCAATCTTCAACTTAGATCCTCCACTTCATTAATTCACAAGACTGGCTGGATATGAGTTCTTTCTCGAGTTTGTCCAATGCATCTCGATGCTCTGCATGCTTGGCAACAGCTGTCTTCAATTTCTGAAGTAGACTATGGCCTACCAATAATTCATTGTCATAAAATGCACATGTAGATTGAATAGAACTTATGAAGACCAACCACTTTCTTCCAGTTAGAATGACTGAAATGATCATCCAAAGTATCCTGTCTCACCCCAGGACCCATCTCTTTGGTGCTAGATGCGACAGGATTTATGTTTGCCCAACCTCTCTCAGGAGCCTCTCTATCTGTCTGGCTGACCCCCAGGGTGAAATTGAATGAGTATGAAGTTTGACATTTCTCAATATGTGCCAGTAAATGGAACTTGGGAACGAGAAAATTGACCTGTTTCAAAAAAAGCAGGAGTTGGAGTGAAGTGGGGAGCATGGAAATCTGAGTGGGGAGATTCTTGGACCATTGGCAGGCGATGTCATACGAGATGTTGAGATGGTCGATGGAGTTGTGGTGAAGTGTTGAGAAAAGTAGATAATCCATGTTTACATACCTAGCAAACCATTAGACTTTACAATTAATGTCAACCAGCCACGTACTTTTCGCCCTTTTGTAAGTCCCCCACACCTGTTGGTAGCTTCATGTTGTGGTGAGCACAGTCAATGGTTCTGACGCCAGTGGCTGCCAAACCACAATGGGAAACAGTATCTGCCATGTTCACAGCGAGATGACTCAAGCATGTACTTTTCTGAGTGATGTCAATTATGCAAGGGCAGGACACAGAAGCATTGCCTTACCTCTTGAATGTCGCTGATCACTTTTTCCAAATACTGCTTGTATGCCATCTCCTTGATGAAATATGCCCAACCCTGGCTTAAGCTGGGATCAACATCATTAGCCAATACCTTCTTACACTTTAACCAGAAATTTACATCAATGGCCATGAAAAGCGCTTGGAGCCAGCTACACAGCCCTGTTTACATTCGTTTGTTGAGGTAAACAAAGAGCTTACCTTCGATCGGGTTCAGATGAAGGGGTAGCTGGGTTACCAGACTCAGGAGGTAAATTAATCACTGGGTGGGGACATGCTGGGCATAAAACAGTGCATTCCCCCTTGCACGTACTGGGAATACCTCTTGCTAAGTGCCCTTGACCAGCTCGTTTAAGCATCTTGAGGTGGCGCCACTCTCATGACATCTGCAAGAATGCTTCATAGCAATCCTATAGGTGGTGTAAATGAGTAAAGGAGAAGCTATGGGAAATGTAGTACCTTTATATCCATGAGTCCTGTGTTATCGATGAGCTGGAATAACGAATTGTAGTACTCATATGCTGATATCTTCAACTCATGGGAAATGAGGTGAAATTGTTTGAGTATGCAGAAGGTCGCTGCGGTCTGTGGTCGGGAGCATGTTGCCGGAAACCATGCCATATGGAGGACTTGCTGGAAATGGCTTGTCACTGATTCACAACTGCAAAAGTCTAGTGAAACAGTGTGAATCCCCATAGTGTCGATAACGAGGAATGAGTCAGCAGAGCAGTGCTCAGGATTGTAACAAGAGTTTTGTGGTAAATGACCTAGTTGGACTCAAAGACCAAGATCCCTGAGCATTGTGGACTCAAACAAGGTCCCATTCCATCTCTGTTGAATCATTCAGAATTCTCATCTCCTGGGAAGTCAATCTTCATCCTCACCTTCATGACATGCAACAGATTTCATGCATGGGTACTTACAGTGCACGCACTGCAAAGAAGCTCCTCACCAAAGCAGTCAGTGCATCTAATGCTCGGTTCAGTGTCACCACACATAGGACAGCACTTCACAGAACCCCTGCAACCCTTGAGACAGATCATTTCCTCCAAGAATATCTCCTGGTCGAGTAGCCAAGTCAAAAGAGGGTGATCCTATTTCCAATTGTTCATCAATAGAGCAATGCCAATGAAATTTACTCACCCCAGCAGTTCACCTCCTGCTAATTCATTCATGTACTTCCAAGTCAACTTTGGGTGGTGAATCATCCAGATACTCAGGAATGATTTGAGGTGAAGCATCACAGGGTGATTCACTGGGAGTTGTGCTTGACAGTGGTTGGCTGGATGAGAAAAACATATGTGTGTGTGAGATGAGGCCATCCTTTCAAGGCTGGAACGATGAATGCATTCGAGTCTTCATTATTGCTGCAGCTTCATGATGGAGGATAGTACATTTAGGATTGTTGGAATCCATCACACAGTTTCTGAGATGCCACTGTGAAATCCTGGCAAGAGCTTGGCAGGCATCGTCCAGAGTATTTGCTGGACCAGTAGAGTGAGAAGTTGTGGAATTCAAACTTTCATGAATGAAAATTGAAGTTGCAGGTTTTTTGGTAGTCTTTCAAGTAGCTTGCAAACTTCGTTTGAGAGGGGCATGGGGAGGTTGGGGTGTTGCAGCCATGGGGCTCATGGTGGCAGCAGGTACTGCCACGCATGTCTCCAAGAAAAGTATGACTGCAACATGGGTCGTATTACACCAAGATAGGGAGCATTGTATTACAAGAAGACATGTTGGGGTAGTATCTAACCTCAACTATTTTAGCTAATCATCTCTCCTCTGACACTTGGTAGACCTGGATTTTATGTCCTCTCTCTTAATTTCATGTGCTGGAGGTTGCAAAAAATATCGCACTCTTGACCCAGATGATTCCAACACCAGAGCTGCCTGTGGGGCAGTCGGGCGAGATATTCCCTGACTCAGTAAGGGCGGGAATATGACCCCCAAAAGGGGCATATGATTGGGAGGGGGTGCAAGCTGTCATTTGTCAGCACCCAAAGATGGAAAACAAAGTACCACACATACCACTGGCCTAGGGACAGGGACGTTTTTGTTGTTGTGGTCCCCATACATGTCATTGATGTCTTCGCTATCCTCCCGCTTGTGAGACTCAACAGAAAATTCAAAACACTGTGATAGAGATCAAGTCAACCACACTGAACTCAGAAAGTGTACTTGCCACTGGTCTGGCAAGATCAGGCTCATAATCATATGAGAAGGTGAAAGAGTGCAGGACAATTCCCTGCGGAAGGGAGACTTTCATAACAGAGACTTCTCGAGTCATCAAATGGCAGATGAGGATGGTTTTGTGTGTGACGCACGCACCTCAGAGTAGCATTTTTAAGGGATTTTGGATGATGAATGGCAGCCCTGAGTGCATATTCAGGAGGAACATGATATTGGACTCAATCAGGGAAACCACCAGCTAAGCCTGCCAATAGTTGATCAGAAACTGAAACTCACAATGAGCTGACTGACATGTGGTGGTGGACTTATGCTAATTTATCAAACATTGGAGAACGCACGAGGCTATTCACATTGTCCTGGATTCAACCACCACCCTGTCTTGACCTCAAAATGTACTTGACCTCACCTGATATGTTGCTCGGATCATAGATGTCAATGCAGGTGCTGTATTCCAAACTCCCAAGCCCCCCCCTTCTCTTCTATGTTACCCACACCCACTATTGAGTTGAGTTGCAGTTGTTCTGATCCTCTAAACTTATCTCCACAGTTTAAGTTCCCACTAGTCATCGCTGGCAGGGGTTTGAATCTCCAGAGATATATAAGCTTCCAGCATCAATCATTTGACAGCAAGAACTTACTCATATTTTGACCTTAACGACTGCTTACCCACTTTGCATCCAAATATGATGAACAACCACCTTCATACGTCATTTCATGCTGCCAGTGTTGGAGATGCCATTTTGATCATGATTACTAGCGGCTGTCCTCCTCTTGCTGGAGAACATGACCCTGAGTGAAGACGAGGCTGCTCAGGTTCACTCTGCCATTCACGTCACCGCTGTCCCATCATCTACCTCCATTGCTCTGAGTACCATCCCCGTGTCCTTCACAACTCCTATCACTGAGTTCTCCCCCGCCGAAACCAATGACCCAGACACAGACCCAGATGCAGATCATGTCACCTTGGAGGCAGTTGTCATTAGCCCCGATGTTGCAGATCCTTCTGTCACTGCTGAGACAGTTTCTGCCACTCCTCCAACTCCCGCTGATCGCCTTGCAAATCCTGCCCCTGCAATCTCCACTCCCACCATGCAGGCAATTCTCCTGCAGCATCTCCAGGATTTGCCTGTCACTCCTGTCTACGTGGATGGGCATATTCACTTCCAGAAGATGTACAACGGATTCACCTTTAACATCCCTCCTTCTAATGCAGTGGGTCCCTTCTATCTGGTGACATGTGGCCACAGAGTTGGTATTTTCTCTACCTGGTAGGTTTGACCTTATCACCAATTCTCATGTTGATTGTTTCATAGGCAGTGCACTGCCCCTCATGTTCTGGGAGTCAGCCTTGCATCCCACTCTTGGGTGGCTTCTGTGGATGCAGGCTTGTTGGGGATGGCTGATGCAATTAACTCCAATGAGGTAAATGTAGTGACGTAGTTAGTCTACAACATGCCAATCTTGTAATTCATGAATCAGGGCTGCGTTTGAGATCCCGTGAATAACAACTTCTTGTTGCTTGATCTTTTAATGCCATGAGAAGACACTCTCCAAAAAGTAGATAATTATCTATGGAAGTGGTAGTACATCAGGGGCAGTTTGATAAGCAAACAGCCTGTTACAGTATGCATCTACAAAAGAGTCAATCTCCTCAGACCACACATAAAGTAGAAGATCTTCAAGGACATAAATAACCTGAGCAATCCGACGACTTGTCAATTCTACCTTGTTCAATCACTTGCAAATACCGTGGTCTTGCAAGACCTTCATGTGAAGTGACCCTGCCTCCTTGTGGAGGTCTTCTGCTTGTCCAAGCAATTGCTTAAGTTGTTCAATGAACATCGGAGCATTGGAGGAGAGCATGAAGTTGGAAACGAGTTCTTCAAGATAGCATGTGAGCGAACTCTTGACCATGTTCATCAAGGCAATCTCCAAGCCTCACCATGTCATAGTATTCCTGCCATCACACAAATATAGTAAACAATATGAACCTTTATTAGAGCAGTCACTTACCACGGCATCCCCGTTAGAGTGGATGGAATGGGTAGGTCACTTGGTGTATCTGAGGGTAAGCTTCAGGAGGCCATTGCTCTGGCATGAGTTTGTGTGTACGAGATATCTAGACTAACCTATGCTGTATCACTGCCATGGATCTTGGAGAGGTACCTAGTGAAACACTGGGTGCATCTATGAGTACATTGAGCGGCTCCTTGTGCTTGCTGAGCTAGGAGTATCATTAGTTGTTCCAGATCATAGTTGGCAAGTTCCCTGACCTCATTCTCAGCCAATAATTTGCCTTGTTTTTGAGACTGATCCGTTCACAGTTTCTAAGGAGGGATGAATATGGTGCATGCAACATGTTGCATACCCCACAAGACACTTGGGCTGCGGGACTTACTCACTTGGTATAGTATGTCTTGCTGTACGTTTGTTTAGCCTTCAGCTTCTCTTCGGAAGTGTGGTAAAGCCTTGGTCTACCCATGACATAAAATGTGGATGAGTGTTGAAGAACAAGGTAGTGTAGGTGTGCCTTGGTTAGTGTTACCATATAGTGTTACCATATCTAGATGTGGGCGATTGTCTTAGTTTTATGGGAGATTTATCACAAATTGTCAATGTATTCACGTATCTGAAATGCTGCACTGGATGTCATACAAGTTTAAAAGATGCAGAACATATCTGTAGTTGTTAATGATGTCAAAAATAAGAATGTAGGTGTAAATGTCGAAAAGTATGTAGACCAGTGCACTGGTGGATCAATGACTATCTAGTACCAGTATCATGTCATTGTACTCCATGCACCACTGACATGCACTGTGATGCACTATTGATTGTTGTGAGTGAACATTAATCTGGAGGTGCTGGATCAATGCTACGTATGTTTCTATACCATCCCATGCTGTTTCTGTGGCATCAGTGGACATATATCCAACACTCTCTAGATATGTCGTCACTGATTGCACTAATAGTACTATGAGGTTTATGTGAGATTTACCAGGTATTGGATTATACAATATTGCTTACATATCAGCCAATCATCGATCTGTGGCACTGATCTTTGACCTACTTCAATTTGCACATTCTTGAGTGCTTTTGATGTCACGAGGCTGGCCGCATGTGACAAGTAAACAAAGCTACCACCAACATCACTATTTTGCATGTCTGGATTCCTTTTTCTGAATTTACTGTGGTCGAGCCTCTCACAAACTCATCAATCATTCTGCCTAGTATTGCTCACCTTAAAAATCCAAACATGCGATGATGAGGAAGTTTGTGATTTTTATCACCATTCCTCCATATGGCACCTGTGACCTGGACAACGACGGAGCAGGGAGATTTCCTTGCAATGTGGCTCCCCCAGTACCTAGAACACATGCAGACCAAGAAATATCACACATTCTGGTCACAATTGTTCATTGCTTGGTTGCAGAAATGGCCTAAGAGGAACATATTGTTCCCTACCTCTGAGGGGCCCCTTGATGCTGCGTAAAATGAGGCCCTGGCAGTGGCAGTAGGCACATGCAAACATGTGAGTAATTCTATCTGCTGCTTCTAGTCTCCACTTTTGTCTGTTTAGGCTTATGTATTGACTATTACAGCAACTGCGTACGCAGTTTTGCTGGTGTGCAAATGCCTTATGAAGGAGCCGACTGCAACAGAAGCAATCTTCTGTCTTTGAAAAGGTCATATCTCTGAAGGGTTCACACATATGTATACCTGCAAAGCTCTACATGCTCAAGTACTACGACAAGTGAATCAAGCCACAACTCATTGCCCAGAAAGAGGCAGGCAGTGTTCCATCAGGCTCGTTGGGGAACATCCTGAATGCAGTCTGAAAATTCTCACAGGACCTGCTGGAGGCAGAAGACAATGACGTGAGAGCCAGAATCCAATGAATGTACAAGTTGCAAGAAAGGAAGGTGAAGAAGGACACGACCGAGCCTGAGGAAGAAATGGACCCTATTAAAATACAACAGTGCATATCTAGTTCTATGCAAGTAAGGCCAGTGAAGTTGATGCATTTCCTAGAGCAATTGATGACCTCCCTTATGCACTCACATGGATTGCCAAACTAATCAAACACCACACCCGTTTTACCATCTCCTTTGCCTGTGCTGGCCCAGATCCTTCAAGAGACTGGGAGATCACCTCAATATCATAAGTTTTCCATCTCATGTAGTTATGATGCACACTCACCGTCAATGTAGATGTCATCCTGACGAGATGCCCAACAGACAGACATTTGCATCTCTCTTCCCTGAAGCAGAGACAGGCATGCTCGCCGCATTCCAGGAGTATGTGGAATGCCTATTCTGTGAGTTCCTCACCCTCCCTATTATTTATAATCCTTGACTGCATCACTGTAACCCTAGAAGTATGTAATCTGACTAAATGCTCACCTGTCAGTAATTGCAAGGATGGAAATGTGGACATTACCCAAGACAAGCCTGGTGATCAGAGCGAGAATGGGGAGGGAGGCAAGGAGAACACAAATGAGGGAAGAGATGAGGAGGGTGGAAATGAGAACGAATGGGAAAATGTGATCGGGGATGGCAATGCAGATGAGGGGAGTGATGCAGATCAACAAGGGACCTCAGTAAGTGATGTTGCGGGGGATGAGTTACAGGTGAGACTTGATGCTCCATCTTTTATGTCCCAGCCCAACTCCTTTCAAAGATTTTCAATGATGCTTCACTTCCTTTGGTGTCACTTCCTTTGGAGGATGCTGATGCATCATTTGGGGACTGGAATCCATCAGGAACAGTTGCCATTGCACCTTCTCACCCTGAACTTGAACAATCAATGGTTCATATTAATGCATCAATGCAGTGGAACGAAGCATCAGGCAGTATGGGCTTGCAGGTAGGTTTCCCTCACAATATAGTGTTTATGTTTATTCACTCATCTGTTCTCTAGATTCCATTCAGTGTTGATTTTCACTTGGCTGGCAGAATTCCTCAGCCAATGCTGGTACAGTTGTCCTCATTGCTCACTCCAATGAGTGGGCATGTCTCTAGTGTCTTTATTCCTCCAGAAATGTCCTTCAGTTATGGAAATGGGCTTGCCTTTTCCAATGCCATGAGGGGTCTTAACGTCAATTGCTCCAGGCACAACTGGGACTTCTCTGGAATCAACTTGGGCTCCTGTGGAACACCACCACTCTCTGACCTCCGATTGACCCAGTTTCCTGACATGACTACAGTCTCAGACCCTGAGCTCCCTCCGCTCCCTCATATTGAAGAAAACCCTAGTCCAGCCAGGCCACATCTTCCTCCTGTCCCCCGCCATCTTCACCTGACAAACTGCCTCAAGGTACTCAGTCCGGCACCAAAACAAGCACCAAATCCCATCCATCCTGTCCAAAGCCAAGGGTCAAGCACAGTGCAGCAGCTGTACCTGATCTCCCAATATTGGCAGAGACTTCAGCTACTCCATCCACAGCTGCAAGCACAATGAATGCTTCTATAACCTCTACATCAAAGTGTGGCCCCAAGAAAGCTGCTGAGTTGAATGTAAAAGGATCTGCATCAACTGGTATGTCATTTTCATTGCTGGATCAGAAATAACCCTTCTTATGCATCAGTGGACTCAGTGAACCTGAATGCTTTGGAGCCCACACCGATAGCCCCTCAGCCACCACAAAATATCTCATATCCGATCGCGACTGCTGTTGTCATCCTATCCCATGAAACAACACCTCCCACTGAAGAGCCTTAGACTCATTGATCTGATATTCGTGCATCCAAATGTGTGCCTATTCAATCCAAGTGAAATGCTGAGGCAGATGCAATAGGAACAAATCGGTCAACATTTGTGAATGATGCTCGACAGGAATCATCAACCAGCCTGAAGAAAGGCAAGTGTCCTGTGAAGAGTGCAGAAGGAGTGCAGAAGAAGTAAGTTGATGTGCATTCCATCCTTACTGCATTCTCACCATCTGGATATCAAGGAAAAAGAAGACGAACTAGTAATGTCGAGGTTCCATAGCAGTCATGTATTAAATGTTTGTGAATTAGAACAAATTCTTGTGTCAAATAGAGAACGACATACCATCAGCTGCGCAGTTGTACTAGCACGGTCTAACTGATTTGATGGCTAATATGTGAGGATGCATGATGCATCAGATTGGATCATGGATCTGAGTCGAGCAGATCAAATAGGGATAACAATAGGCTGCAATCTTGATGCATCATCGCAAACACAAATCCACATCCAATCCATCTTAGTAAACACTAATGCATCACTCTGACACTTATTGTATGGATTAATTGTGATGCATCAATGTACATCAAGTATTAATATTCATTCTAAGTATCATATCCAAGTGACCCAATCATAACAGATGGGAAACCAAACCTTTTGATGCATCACAGTGCACTTTGAATGATACCAGCCCATGAAGAGCAATATGAGGACTTTGATGCATCACGAATGAGCTGGATGGAGCCAATCAACAAAACGACTCGGACATGCTCACGGAGGTTCATGCATTACCATGCATGCGGAGAAACCATGTCTTTGGACCAGTAGGGACTTTGATGCACTGCAAGCACCAAGTGAACAACAATCAACTTGAAACTGGGTAGTAGCATGCATGTACAGGCAGTAGGTCAACTGATGCATCACATGCCATTACTAAATCTCATGCATTACCTTGTGTCTGGAGAACCAAATCTATGGACAAGGCCGGAATGTGATGCATTAGAAGGTGTATCAACCAATGATGATGGAGTGCAAGTGATGCACCAGAATACGTTCCAAGAAACTGATCTGCAGTGGGATAAATTAGTATCTGACACATCAAGTATATTTCATGCATTACCATGTGAGGGGGAACTGAAGCAGGGATTTGATGTACATATTAAAGGCGCACCGGAGAGATGACTAAGGTGTCAAATTGATGCATTAGCATGCATTCCGAGAAGCCTACAACTCTGATGCATTACTAACCAGAGATGACCTAGCTGGAGCCAATCAGGAAGGATCCACCAAGTTGGACTTAATGCATCACTATACTGACCAGGGAGAAACTCAGTCTCAATGGTTTGATGCATCACTGGAAAGGTTAACTAAATAGAGTACACATGAGGGACTACTTGTAGGCTGCTTCTACAGTTACTTACCTTCACGAAGTAGCGCTTAACGTGGACAGATGGCAGGTTTCCACAGCTGATGAATTTCGCCATGCAAAGGTACTAGTAAGCTATATAGTTGAGCCTTGTGTTGGAATGAAAGACATACTAATATACGGACTGCCATGGCGGTGGTACTAGTAGACTTTGATGCATTAAAGGGAGGTTGACGGACGAGGACCGTTCGGGTGTGCCTGATGCATCAGCACGCATTGGGCCCATTTAATGACAACCAACTTGAAAGGCGATGCATCATCTTCGGCTATGCATAAGTGACGCGGACGAAACCGGACCCCCAACGGTAGAGTCATGCATCAGGGGTGCGAGTGTCTTGCATCAACTTACAGTACTGGCCGCTCTCATCAAACAATTTTATGCATCAACTCAACCCTCGGCGATTTGCATCAAAATTCCGACGATAATCCTCGGTATTTCTTGCATCATTATGACAGTATAGCCTGCTTTCCCAGACGAGAATGAAGACGTCTGCGCCTAAATGGCGCATTCATCCAGGTTTGATCCGCGGGGTGTTGTAACATCCTCACCCGAGATAACAGTTTATATGATTTCCTTCCATTTCCCTTTGTATCCCGAGAACCCGAATTTCGATACGTATAGTAGTGCAAACGTGCTCGACGCATGATACGCACTTTCGGTCGACACGCTTGAACGCATGGTTGAAATGTCAGCAAGGAGTGAGGGAGATATATCGAGGGACCTCATAGTTACACTTTGTCATTGACTTTAACACTGTCGAACTCGGTGGGACGAGCACGACAACAGTGTCTGTATGCACTTGCCTCTCGTCGATGTTTTCCAGGACGTCACTATCCCTTGCACCTTCGTTAAAGAGCCCTGGGTCATCAATAGAGTATAGGTACGCGTCGTAGTCGTCCATAGTAGTCAGGAGTCAGGACAAGCAGTGAGTCCAAGGCACAAGACGAGAGTACGCCATCACGTGGTGAGTAACATAGATGATAGCTACACGCAGCATAGGCTCGAGCGTAGTACTAGTGAAGCTAAATTCGAGGTACGCACATTCTTCACCATGTCAGTCGATGAAGCAATCGTGATCTGCAAATGTGAACAGGACAAATCGGGCCGAATGACGGAGACGCATGTGATCCGAGCTGTAGAGCATTGCAACTCGCCGATCAGAATATCATGCAACACAAACGGCTCAGTAAATTCAGGGATACGACTGCTGTACAACAACCGAGCTTATACGACGACAAACACAAGCATCAAACCGGGTGCATCATAACGACAAGAAGGATTTACGAGAAGGAAGCATAGAGGATAATTCCCAACGACGCGTATTCTTACACGATACCAAAAAGGACATTCATTGACGTTGGCGTTCACTGATTCTGCGAGTCGGATGTCGCAGCGAGCGAGACCTGCCCGAGCACGAACTGCGGCGCACCCGGGTAAGGCCAGGGGTTGCCACTTCCGGCAT
>JBBPRF010000957.1:0-12576 GCA_038092875.1 Lanmaoa pseudosensibilis | reverse complement strand
GGTCCAAGTTGTTCGAAGCACCAAAACTTGAAGTTGGATGGATGAGGGATGAGATTGGAAGGGTAGGTTGAACGGGTGATGATGACATGGCGTCTGGTAAGATACGTGCCTTTCGCCAGCAGTTCTGGATGCTTCTTGAGCAAGCCGCATCGCATCAAGTTGGTTGATGTTGTAGATGTTGGAGGGAGTGACATCAGCTTCGTAGAGATCAACTGCACGTTGGATGAACTTGGCGCGGTAATGTGCCTTGAAACATCGAATGATGCCCTGGTCGTTTGGCTGTACATGCACGGTAAGGTTTGGCTCGAAATTTTCAACTTGAATGTTGGTGAGTGTGTCGGAAACAATGTGGCCTGAAAAATTGTTCTGTAAAAGAAGAATCTTCCTTCCTTCATGTCACAGCTTCTGATCCCAATCCAGTAACCATTCTTGATAGAGCAAGACGGTCATCCATGCCTTGGCATTGTTCCAATAGTAAAAGCCAAGCTGTGATCCTGTCTTGTTTTTGAATGCACGTGGCCTCTGTGCTTTCCCAATGATCAGTGGTGGCAGTTTCACTGAGCCGTCTGCATTCACCGTGAACAAATAAGTCAGCCAAGCTTTTTTTCCTTTGACACCAGATTGCTGCTTATCCGAAAGACCACAGTCAGGAGGCATACTGATCAAACTTGTTAGACTTGTTGCTGTTTAATGAAAGAGAACTTACACATAGAATAACCCAGATTCATCTGCATTGAAGATGTCACGCAACTGATATCTGTTCTTTTTGATAAGCTCTTGCATTCGCTGTCGTTCCTTCTCAACAGTCTCAGAGGCTGCTGAAGCAGCTTCACCATGACGTTTCATATCCTTCAACCCAGTTCTTGTCTTGTACCGACTCAACCAACCCTCACTAAGGTTCAGCCGCTTGTTCTCTGGTACTCCAACCAAGTCTGCAAACTTTCTCCATTTTTGGCACAAAACCTCTCCAGTGAGAAGAAGTCTGTCGGCCATTGCCTTCAAGACCCATAGGTCTAACATTTCAGTGACCTCGGGGTGCTGCGTCTGACAGACTCGCTTTGCTAAACGAGCTAATCCTGTGCTGATCTCATATTCCTTGCGCCATTTTTCTTCATCCCTGCACCATGCAGCCATTCTCGGCTGTTTGAGTCAAAGGTTTGGTTAAATCGCATCAAAATGCTTTGCAGTTTTGCTCTGATTTTTGCCATTGGCATGGTGCCAGTTGAGGATCTCAATCCTCTGTTCCAATGTGGCATTTTCTTTTTTCGTAAATGTCAGTTTCGGTGCAACCTTTTTGTCACCACATGCTGTTTTCACAGGTAGTTCAGGACCTGTAGAGGGACTTAGCATAAAGCATTAAATTTAGGAATGTCATACGCTTGCACTTCTGAGAAGCATGAATCTTCTCACCACGACTGGCAAGGTTCTTTAGCTTATCCACAACAGATTTCTCGTGTGAATTCAGCCTCTTGAGGCCTCGCTCATAGTCCGATGCTTGGTCCAATGCATCAACCACATGTTCTTCATCCACTAGATTTCCATCATTGTCCAACCACTCCTGATCACTGTCTGATATGGGCTGGCAGGCCTTTAATGCACCCTCTAGCCTTGTCTTCTGGTCTTGTATCTGTTGCTGAAGCCGCATTAAGCCCTTTTTCAGTATCTCGACAGGTTTCATAATGAAAGAAGTTGATGTTTTGGACCATTGTTGCCATTCTGAGACATCGAATACCAGATTATATAATATATAATCCTATTTTGGTGCCGCATTGGGATTATCTGACTCTAGGTATGTGTTATGGTCATCAAAAATAGCTATGGGTTATGGGTTATGGGTTATGGTTACAATTTCCCTGCAAACCAACTTGGGAAATCCAAAAAGGTATGTCTTATGAGAGAGTATGTGTTATACCTGGTATGCGTTAGGAGGGAGTCTACTGTATTCACATGTTTTTTCATTGCATCCTGTGCTTCCTTCAATTCAAGCTAAATCTCTTTGTGGGATTTCTTTAATTCCCATCCAAACTCCTTGATACTAGGCCCTTTGAATCCCATGTGTGGGAAGTAATTATATATAATGGTGAAGGGAATGGAGTTGGTGGCAGTAGAGAGGGAATTATTATAATGAAATTGGGCTATTTTGATCCAGTTTGCCCAATCACCCTGTTTCTTTCCTATGTAAGCATGCAAATATTGTGCTAAATCTTGGTTAATGTGCTTGATTTGCCCATCAGTGTGGGGATGATAGGCTGTGGAAAGTTTTTGGGTAATCCCAAGTAGCAAGCACAACTGTGCAGTAAAGTCTAAAACAAATTGAAGGCCTTTATTTGATGCTATTGTAAAGGGAAGTCCATGTATACACCAAACATTATTATGGAATAAAATAGCTAAGTCCTTTAAAGAGGTAGTTTTGAAACAAGGGATAAATACTATCTCTTTTGAAAAGTGATCTACTACTATACAAATGGCATTAAAAGAACAGGATGCTGGTAAACTGGTAATAAAGTCCATAGAAAGGTCTGCTCAGGGCCCACTGGGTATGGATAATGGCACCAGTTTGCCTGCTGGTGCTTTTGATGAACCCTTTATGAGGGAGCACACTTGGTAGTGATTTACATAATTTTTCACATATTGTATGACACCTGGCCACATAAAATGCCATGTAACCATGTTAATGGTTTGGCCTTGTTTATGATATCCAGAAATAGGAGAATCATGACATAAGTCCAAAAGTTCAAGACAGAGGGATTCAGGTATGAAAACTTTATTTTTATCATTTTTGTAGACAGTGTTAGAAAAGATGAAGCCATCTACTTTTTCTAATTTTTTAGATTCTTTTTCTAGTTTTTTGTAAAAGAGAGAAGATAGAGAAATATTATTAATAAATAATTGTTTGGGAAGTATCATAATATTGGTATTATGGTTGGGCATTGTATCTTTGTGATCTGGTTGCTGTGAGAGTGCATCAGCCCTTCCATTAGAGCTACCACATTTATAAATAATAGAAAAGTTGTATTCTTGAAGTACAGCATGCCAGCATGCCTGATGCTGTGAGAGATCTTGTGAACATTTCCAAAACCTGAGGTTCTTATGATTAGTCCAGATCTTGAAGTGCATTCTTCTGATGAGATGGTGGCACCATTCTTGTAGGGTGTGAATTACTGCAAATAGTTCTTCATTGTAAATGGGATAATTCCACTCAGTGGAGTCAAAAAAATGAGGAATAAATGAGCATGGTCTCCAGAGACCATCTTCACATTTTACTGAGAGGACTTCACCAGTAACAATATTGCTAGTGTCAGTTTCCACTCTCATCTCCTTGTCTCAATTAGAATAGATGAGTAATGGAGTTGTGGTGAATTTTTTCTTTAATGTTTTGAAAGCAGCCTGCTGCTTGGGTTTCCATGTGAAGGTGTATCTTTTTTTGTAAGATTGTTATTGTCTTTTTCAGGCAACTTGGCCCTGTGGGAAATTTATGTAAAAAAACACCTCTCATCTTCAGTTGACCATAGCACCTCAACGCCCACTCAGAGCTCTACAGAAATGATACCATTCAACTTGGGCAAGCCCAGCAACCACTCTCCAGATAGATCGGTGGAGAAAAAATGAAGGTTTGAAATTTTGAAACTTCGAGGCTCCAGGGTTTTTGATTCCAGTATGTTCCATGCTCCTTTCTGTTGTTCAGTGCTCAGAAACACATTGCGGACATGTCACAAGGTCAGAAAACTGTACCAGAAATCCAATGGGCCATTGCATGGCTCTCCAGGTATCTGGATCATGAGCAGATCACTATATGCCTCGACATGTCCACTCGCACAGTCAGATGAGTTCAATCACACTTTCGCACATATGGAACGGTCCCTGACCCAGGCGACCATCCACCTCATGTTCTGCGAGACAGAAAGAATAGCAGGCATCTCAAGGATGCTGATGTTGAGGTAATATCTTATTGGAGTTGATCACGCAAGGACTAATGTGTAAATCACTGTAGTTTCTTCTAGGTACCATTAAAAAAACCCCAGATCTTTACTTAGACGAACTCCAAGAGATGTTGGCTGTATTGTGTGGCATTCAGGTTTCACGTTCAACTGTTTGGAGAACACTTTGTAGATTAGGATTCACAATGAAAAAGGTAAATGCCTCTTGACATTTGCGTAATGTTCCTAACCTTTGTAGATTTCACGTGCTGCAGTAGAACGACCCGCGCAAAAACAACTCGAATACCTTGCCAGGATAGGAATGTATGAGGCTAACCAGCTTGTTTTTGTCAATGAAAGCTCTGTAGATCGTCGAACAACCTATTGTGATCATGCCTGGTCAATTCGAGGTACCAAAGCACAGCATAAAGCATTCTTTGTATGTGGCTGACAGTGAGTTCAGAGTCTTTAGATGTCATTGTAGATTTGCTGATGCTTGCTGATTGCCACACAGCTTCTCAGTTCTCCCCGCACTCTTGCTTCATGATGGCATTCTCCATTGTGATGTTGTTGAGGGGTCATTCTGTACTGAAACTTTCAAGAAATTTATCGAGCAATTACTTGACACTATGCAGCAATTCCTGGCTTCAAATTCCATTATTATAATGGATAACTGCCAGATTCACAAACATTCTGATATTCAGGAACTCATTCAGGCGAGGTACATATTTCTATTGCTCAATCTCATGAATGCAAGCTGACTGTTGTACAGAGGAATGTGGTATGAGTTTCTGCCGCCCTACTCTCCAGACTTCAATCCTATCAAACTTGCTTTTTCCGCCATGAAATATTACCTTCATAGAAATGGTGATTACACTCAGATGGCCATGACACAGCTGTCAGACAAGGAAATCTATGTAACTCTACTTCAGGCGCTGTATGTTATCACTCCCGCAGATGTGTTTGGCTGGTTTGGACATTGTGGCTACATATAATATCCATGTTCCCTACAAATCTTTTATATGGAATGTTGTTTCTTATGATATTTGAGTGTCAATATTGTTATCTTGATAATTGACATAATACTCTCCAAGTCTCTCTGTCATGCCCATCACAAACATCGACTTTGCATCGCAGGTGAGCCAATGAGGCAGAAGATTTACGTCCACAATGTGTTATGCTCGACCCAGGTAGGATCGGACGTAGCCCTTGAAGGCGTAGGGAGGTCCTAAGTGTCGAGGGTTCGGTTGTATTCCACGGATGTGTAAGCGATCATGTGGCATGGGGGAATCCACTGGCACGTGAAGTGACCAAGTGGCAAAGTGAGTCGTCCAGCGATCAAGCGTGAAGTAACGACATAGGCATGGAGTATGGATGTGCTAAGGCAATACCGACCATCCTCAGGTTCAAGAGATCTACGGTTGTAAAGACAAACACATAGTGGGCAAGGGGAGACAAGGGATGAGGGAACGAAGGTTCAAGGACCTTGTCGATTGCAGAGGTATTAGGTAAGACAAGGGAGGTCTAAGCTAAAGATCTCTGCTGCGAGAGCGCAGGTATTTATACGTAAGGAGTCCGCGCACGGACCATGAGAAAAGATAACTAAGAATGGTAAGTGGAAAAGGGTGACGTGTCGTACGATAAGTATGGCCAATGAAAAGGCGACACATCACTAGAATTACAAATAGAAGAGCGGAAATGAAATGCACAGTCAATGGCGTCATGACTGCGGACTGCGGAGTCATGTGATGGAAACGGCAATAGCCGACTGGATAAAGTCACGTGAGGTAAAGTGAAAGGAAAGCATATGAGGCGAGAGTCGAACGAGCGACTCATATGAATACAGCGTATAGCTAATGAAATTAGAAAAGAAAAGGTAGTCCTGGATGAATCGTAACACAATGCGACAACTTGTAAGTACTTACTGATAGATTGTACTCCATGTAACATGCATCTGACATGAGGCATTTAGCATTGCCTTCACTGCTATATCAATGTGCCTCCCACTCCCACAACCTTGAGCTTGAACGGCCACCTGCTAGTGGCAGCCCAACTCCATGTCTCGTTGAAAGCACAAAAGCAATGCAGCGAGTGACTCTAAAGTGTTGCTCGCTCCCCAAGGTTGTGTTGCTTCAGGTAAGCTTATTGAAAATCTATCAGACAATAGATTCCTCACTTCATTTGACTTAGCTGCGAAGAAACTTAGAGCTTGTGCATGCTGTCATTTACAGAAGGTGCACTGCAAGCTCCTTCCTGGGGGAACCGCATGCTGCAAATGCACACAAAGTGGTCACACTGGGGAGTGTCAGATTCAAGAAAACCACACTCCCTGTTATGACTTGTTGCCCTAACAGTTGTCCACTCTTCTTTTTCTTCATCACGCCTTACATCGCTTGTTACCTTGTCTTCTCAGACACTTTCTTAGTCTTGGAGCTTTGCTTGGTATCCTATGCTCATCTCCTACAAGGGAGGTCCTTCCTACAGCTTACACTTACCATCTTCGCACTTTGATAGATTCCCTATCGCTACCTCTGGAAATCCTTATGGATTACACCTTTATCTTCCTTTAGTGTTCTCCATCCTTGCCCTAGCCTTCTAAGCTAGTTCTCCTTTGCCACCTTACCCAAGGCCCCTTTTTGTCAATGCTATTCCATTACTCTTCATTCATTACATAGCATCTCTCTATTTTGACCTATGTAGCATAGTATGCTAGCTTAGACGGCTACCCTTGTCTTACCTTAGCATCTCTGCAATTGACAAGGTCCTTGTCCCTTTGTCCCTTTGTCTCTCGTTGCCTGTCACCTGCTATGCGTTCACTTATTGCAACCATAGATCCCTTGAACCTGAGGATGGTTGGTATTACCTTAGCACATCTGTATTCCATGCCTACGTTGTTACTTCACGCCTGATTGCTGGACGACTCACTTCACCACTTGGTCACTTCACGTGCCAGTGGATTCCCCCATGCCACGTGATCACCTATGCGTCCATGGAATACACTTGAACCCTCAACACTTAGGACCTCCCTATGCCTCCAAGGGCTACATCCGATCCTACCCGGGTGGAGCATAACAAAAGGTCTAAGCTCTCTTTGATTGGCTACTTCTATGTAAGCCGTCACCATTTCTCACCGACTTCCCTCTGATCCCTGTTGGTGACCTCATCGCCCTGCTCCTCCGCCTGATTCTACCTCCGAGGATACCACCGAGGAGGATGACTCTCGCTTCGATCTCTTCACCTCAGATCTCACCCTACCCTCATGAGAAGAAACACTTGAAGACACTCAGTTATCCCATCAACTCTCTCACTCGCTCTTTATCCCTCACAAGCCCACTCCCCCATTTTCTACTCCCGTACAGCATTCTCCTCTCTTTCAGCTCCCCTCTTCACATACACCACCACTGAGATCTACCATGTCTTCAAAACCCATTGAACTTCGCCTCGGAGCGCCCAAAGCCTTCAATGGATCCTATGACCGAGCTGTTGAATGGCTCAACACCATTGAAACATACCTTTTGGTCAACGTTGATGTGTATAACACCAATGCCAAGAAGGTCACCTTCGCCCTCTCCCATATGACCGAGGGATCCGCATGTACATGGGCTGGAACATTCTGCCAAACTGCCTTGACCTAGACCCCTGCCAATCTCGGGACCTTCCCTGATTTCAAAACAGCCTTCAAAAAGGTGTTTGAACATCATGACACTGTTGGCAACGCCATTGCCTGGCTCTTCACCACCTGCGTCATCCCTAAAAAAGACAAACCCCGTGCCACCACTTTGATGAACTACATCTCTGGGTTCAAAAACAAGGTCGCCCTCGCCCAGATCAAGGACGAAAACGTCCTGATCTGATACTTCACCTCTGGTATTCCTCCTGCGCTCATGACCAAGATCATGGGAATGGACACTGTCCCCACCACCATTGACTCCTGGTATAATAAAGCTGTACACTTCCAAGTCCAATGGGACCGTACTCGTGAAATTGCCCAAGTTAACAAGAAACCTTCGGGTGGTTACTCTTCTTCCTCCCCTAGAAACTCCTCCACACCCGCCAAAGACCCCAATGCCATGGATGTAGACATAATACAAGTAAGCAAGCTAACCGATGCGGAACGACAGTGTTGCCACAAAGAAGGTCTCTGCTTCCGCTGCCATAAACCAGGACACACATCCCTCAAGTGCTCCACCTTTGCCAAAAAACCAAGGAACAAATGCATCAATAAGATTGAAGAAGAGACGCTTCCAAAGCTTGAAGAAGTTGAGGACGATGACGATGAAGAAAATGTCCGTTGTGTTTCTTTTCTCTCAGATTTTTGAATCGGGGATCTGCTTCAATGCCAGACTCCCCTTCTCCCCATAGTGGTGTAATCATACCCTCTTTTGTAACTAAGGCAATAGAAATTGCCGTTCAAGTCATCATACCTTCGCACACGCTCAAAGCCATTGACACCCATGCCCTCATCGACAGTGGGGCAAGCATCAACTGCATGGATTGGGACTTTGCCAAGAAGAACTCATTCCCCATCGAGAAACTCAAAGAACCCCTCTGAGCTTGGAACGCGGATAGCTCCTACAACAAAAGCGGTGATATCCAACATGGCGTAACCCTCTTTATTAATATAGAAGGCATCACCCACCACGTTCTCTTCCACCTTATGTCCCTCAAAGATAACATCATCCTCGGAACCCCATGGCTCTCCGCCATAAACCCCCAGATCAACTGTGCGAAACGGACCATTTCCATTTTGGAATCCTCCGATCAATCAAAAGAACTCTACTCTTCCCATGTCGCTGATGTCAAGTGACACGACACCCATTACTGGGTACCCCCTCCCGCACCTCCCCACCACATCAACATTTTTGCCACTGAGCAGGAGAAACTCTTCTCCTACAACAGATGGGAAGAGGAAAACCAATTCCTCTCTCGCACTATGGGCAATTGTGCCCTGTACCGGACCATTCGGTTCGGATCTCACTATGCCCCTCTCGGATCTGCCTGAGTTGCAAGGCTTACTCAAGCCACGGAACTCGCTATCTCTGCCGGGAAAGATAAACCCAAGACCATGCTTCCCCCGGTATACGCCAAATTCGCCTCGGTCTTCTCTAAAGAAGCGACTGACCACGTTCCCCCCTCTAGACCTTACAACCACGAGATAAACCTTAAAGAAGGTTTCACCCCAAAGATAGGGAAACTTTATCCCTTGACTCCCGAAGAATGCACCGCCACAGAATCTTTCCTAGATGAGAACCTCGCCACCAGAAAGATCCATCCCTCGAACTTCCCCCAAGCCTCGCCCTTCTTCTTCGTTAAAAAAGAAGGACGGAGGACTATGCCCATGCCAAGACTATTGCTACGTCAATGAACATACCATCTGGGATGCCTACCCACTACCCTTGATCTCTGATCTCATTGATAAACTGAAAGACACCAAGGTCTTTACCAAGTTCAATGTCCACTGGGGATACAACAATGTCCACATCAAAGATGGCCATCAGTGGAAAGCGGTGTTTGTTACCCACAAAGGACTTTTCGAACCCACGGTAATGTTCTTTGGCCTTTGTAACTCTCCTGCCACCTTCCAGCGTTTCATGAATGACTCCTTCCGCAATATGATCACAGAAGGTTGGCTCGTCATCTACATGGACGACCTCCTTATCTTCTCCCCTGATGAGAAAACTCATGAGGAACGTACTAAGCGTGTCCTCCAATGCATGACAGAGCTCAATCTCCATCTCAAACTAGAGAAATGCAAATTTGCTACCACCGAGGTTGACTACCTCGGACTCATTGTCAAACCTGGTGAACTCACCATGGATCCCGTCAAACTTGAAGGTATCTCTTTGTGGCCTGTACCCACAACAGTCAAGGAGGTCCACTCCTTCCTTGGCTTTGCCAACTTCTACTGACAGTTCATTCCGAGCTACTCAAACATTGCTTGCCCCCTGATCAACCTCACTAAGAAGTCACTCCCCTGGTCCTGGACCCCCACGTGTCAAGAAGCATTCACTACCCTGAAAAACCTCTTCTTCTCTGAACTGGTATTACACATGCCGGATCTTGCCGCTCCCTTTGCCATTGCCACCGATGCCTCACGGAACGCCACTGGAGGAATTCTCTTGCAAGCTAACTTCAATGGAGATTGGCATCCCTGTTCCTATTTGTTGCAGTCCCTATTCCCCGCCGAATGAAACTATGACATCTATGATCGCGAACTCCTCACGGTCATCTGTGCCTTGAAATCGTGGCGACACTACCTCCACGAATCTCAATTCCCTGTTCAGGTTTTTACTGATCACAAGAACTTGACATACTTCCGATCACTGCAAGCCCTCAACCGCCACCAAGCCCACTGGCTCCTTGACCTGGCGGACTTTGATTTCAAAATAATCCATGTTCCTGGATCTCACCTTGCGGGCCCTGATGCCCTCTCCTGCCACTGTAACCATTTTCCCCGCTCGGATCCTGATAATCAGGCCGTAACGCTTCTTCCTCCTTCCATCTTCATCCATGCTATTGACACCACCCTTGCTGACAAGGTCGCAGCAGCTTCTGCTGGCGATCCCCTCATCCTCCAACATCTCCAGTCTATCAACGAGGATATTCCCACCACCTTCCACTCCTGTCTCTCCAACTGGCAAATGGAGGGTTCTGTTCTTATGTACAAAGGTCGCGTATATGTTCTGGACTCCAGGGACTTACGCAGATCTATCCTCCGCCAATGTCATGACCACGAAACCACTGGTCACCCCGGCTTTCTCAAAACCCAGCAACTTGTCTCCACCGAACTCTGGTGGCCTGGCCTTGCTAGCCACATACACCGCTATGTCGAAGGCTGTGCTAATGCCAGCAAAATAAATCCAACCCTCATCCCACAATGCCTCTGCTCACACCCATTAAATCCTCCACCTCTCGTCCCTTCCAGCAGATCTCATGTGATCTCATCATGGATCTCCCTGAGTCCTCTTCCTTCAATTTCCTCCTAGTCATGGTAGACCATGGGCTTACTAAGGGGGTGATTCTTGGCCCCACAAAGAAATCTATCACTGCCAAGGGAGTAGCATCCCTCTTTTTCCACAAAGTCTACCTCCGCTTTGGTCTTTACAACAAAATCATCTCCGACTGTGGTCCACAATTTGCTTCTGCCTTCGCCAAAGAACTTGGCTGCATCCTAAACTACAACCTCTCCCTCTCCACCACATATCACCCTCAGACCGATGGCGAAATGGAACAAGTCAACCAGGAAATCGAAATGTACCTTCGCATCTTCTGTGGGAATAACCCCAGTTCCTGGGCTGACAACATCTCCCACGCCGAGATGGAATACGAACCCTGTGCCCTTCCCTCGGTAATAGCTGAGTCTTTTCTCCCCGCAGTAGCTTCTCGTTTGAAATCCTTGACTGCCGCCCACAATGAAGCCCTCGCATCCCACAAACTCGCCCGACAAACCATGGCCGCTCAAACCCGTCAGAAGTTCACCCTGTTCAAACTTGGAGACAAAGTGTGGCTTGAAGCCCACAACCTCAAATGTTCCATTGTTAACCCCAAATTTGCTCCAAAGTGCAAAGGACCTTTTACCATCATGAAGGTCTTATCCCCAATCACCTATAGACTCTGAATCCCCACAACATGGAAGATCCATCCTGTCTTCCATGCTTCCCTTCTTATGCCTTACTGTGAGAACGCTGTCCATGGACGGAACTTCCCGAAACCTCCACCTGACCTTATTGCTGGAGAAGAAGAATACAAAATTGACCGGATCTTGCGCCACCGTGGAACACTGCAATCCCATTCCTTCCTGATCCAATGGAAGGGATACACCACCGAAGATGACTCATGGGTCCCTGAATGGGATTTGAAAAATGCAAGCTCCACCTTAACCGCTTATAAAAGGCTTCACCCATCCATCTTCTCCTTCCAATGCTCTTGAACCACTACTTTCACCATTTCAAATGGCCATTGAAACCTCTTCATCTGTCTCCATCTCTACCGTTTCCTCCGTCATATCCTTCCTGCTCCAGAATGTCTCCCCCGCCAAAGCCAACGCCACCCTTCCTAGCCCTTTGCCTTCTTATCACAGCACTACTCCTCCCTCTGAGTGAGCTTATTCCCTGCTTTCATCCATGGATTTTATTACCGACACTCCAACTGCTGAGCAATCTCTTCCTCCTGCTCCTGTCCCTCTTACACCAGTATTTGTTGCTACTTTACAGGATGCTGTTATGTCAGTAGATGTTCCCCTCTTCGCCAACCGCCTTCGCAAAGATCCTCCCACTGGCAAGAACATTGTCCTCCTCTCCATCCTCCTCCACAACCCTTGCATCACCTCCCATATCGACCACTTCATTGAAACTGGTTCTCCCCTCAACACACTTTATGGTGCCTACCTACAGAATGAGACCATCTTGATGCATGCCAATGTCCCCTCCACTTGTGCCGAAGTCACCCTTTGGGACCGCTTGATCCTTGATGACGCTTATGACATCCAAGCCCAGCTGTATATAGCCATGTACCAGCTGGATATGCTTCCATTCCTGGTCGATATCAACCGCTACCTTCTAGACCTTGCCTCCTGTGTCCATCCTCTTACCGAGAATCTAGCCACCCTTATCTCTGCCTGCGAACAAGCTGCCGCCATCTCGGCTGGCCACAAGGCCAC
>JBBPRF010000956.1:0-12577 GCA_038092875.1 Lanmaoa pseudosensibilis | reverse complement strand
TCGATACGAGAGCGAGAACAGGATCTCATAATAAATGGCCATGATCTTGCTACTATTGACATCACTTAGGTTTCGGATACTCTTTGGATCAGAATACACGATCTAGGGACTGCCTTAGTGTTGGTGTCTCCGAATATACCTGCAATTCAAGAAAATTGGGGAATCTTCATGTAGATGAATTTCGTTCTGCAGTTATGGCAAGCCCCAGTTGTTTCTGGTCAAGGACTGGGCCTCTGCCCTCACTGAGACGACTGATCGCGTGGTTGCCTTCGCCATATTAATATATGACCGGAATGACAACATCGAGGATCCCAAGCAACGAGTACGCAATGTCTTCCACGAGCGTCGTGTGACCCATGGAAGCTAAATAGAGCTTCTCGCGCACCCTCTCCAAGCCTAGTCCAAGGACAGCTAACTCTCCTGTAAAAACGCCCGTGGTCTGTTGTATCTCGGAAATGATAGTGGGTGACTGTTTACATATGGTTGAACACGTCCAAGCAAAGGCAGAGTTTCCAGTCCTTTGTGTAGAACTGGGCCGTCTCCGCGGCGACGTATTCTTGATATCTCCATGCACGTGTTCCAGATACTTCGCCGGAGGTCATCAGGCCGCTGGAACTCTAACCACACCACGGAGGTAAACGACCGTAATGGAAGAGCCATGATACCATGTGAACATGGCAACTAATGACTCTTGTAATACCACATCATCAATGCAGCAGGTATCGGACCACACACACTGGAATTCAAGAGAGCTGATGAGCGTGCAAAACGTCTGGAGCCTGATGTTCGGGGAGGATAACTCGAGCTCGTAGATCGAGACATCCTTGACCCTCTGAAAAAGAGGTTCATCATACTCCCACCTGTAGGAAAACATCACGTATGGGTAAATTTTCTTCACCTCCCTCCAAATACGTGCATAGTCGAGCCAGATAGTCATTGAAGACCATAGCTTGTCATAGATCGGAAAATCCTCGAAAGCTGCTACTAGCTGTGTTCTATCATGGAGACGACTCCCGGTAGTGGCGCCGATGAGTACACGTGGCATGTCGCGGATAGTCTGGTTGATCACTCCTCGAATCATCAATGTGGCATCGAAATACTGATCATGAAGTTCTATGATCAAGATAAAGTTATTCTGCGCAATACGAATGAGATGGCCAACCGCGAATATGTAAATGGGAGACGTGTCCCCGAAACTCGGTCACTCTGTCATGACTCTCCGCATTCGGTACCGCCGCCCGCTCACTCACCGTCCCACTCACGACCCTCTTTCAATCTCGTGACGTCCTATGTTCCATACAACATTCCCCGCCTCCCTCCCATCTTCCACTTACCAACGTCGAATCTTTCCTCCCCCATCACAGCTCACAAGGTGCTTCCCGTCAGCAAGGAGCGTAACCGATTATGTAAAACTTTTACCCTCAATTGCGATCGGTTTGGCTTCCTTTTGGTGAATGTTGCTGTAGGAGTAGTCGTCTGCACTCAACTTTTGGGTCCCCGCGCTTTCAACGGTCTTGCCTTTACCATCTGCAATCGTTATTGCTTCTTTTCGGTGACTGTTACCGGACGACGGACGGTTTTCCTCTGGATCGGCTCTTGTGTTCTCGTCAGTTCTCGTCCTTTCAATTGTCCTGACGATGCACTCACCATTCATTAGAATGGAAAACATGTTCGGCCAGGTGTCAGATCGACGGAGAGAAGGATGTATGATTATTTCCTCGCGGTGCGCCATTGTCACCTGGCATAAACACCATGTCTCATTAATATTATTGATTCACATCAGATAACACGTGTGCGGTCACCTCGTGCCCTGGGCACTTACTCTTACCCAGATGCAATCCACCCACCCTTCATGTTGTCATTACTGTGGTGGTGACCCGTGACTTGTCGATGGGGAACACCATATTCGAAGTTGTGTGGAACGCGCAGCAGCGACGAAACAAGCTACGCAACAGTGAGGATGGTCTTAAGGTAGGGTTATGAGTGGTGGAGGCGAAGGGGTGAGTGGGGACTAGGAGCGAGAGTGAAGGAGCCACAGGAAAAGTGCGGGCTGGGTCAAAGGTTGTACTACTATTGCTTCATGAAGGAGATCTATGACTAACAATCAACGATAGACTGTGTGTGTAGTCTTAACCTGCAAAGTCAGCAATACCCCTTCCGACTTGAGTTCCGACATCGGTATGTTTCTGTAAACAAGGGAACTGTACAGCACCTTGTGAGTTCTATACCCCTGAGGCCCGTGCGTCAGTCCGTGCGTTTGTGTGGTCCCGCGTCTGCTCTGTCGCCATGTGTATTAGCCGTTTCGCTCGTCGCTCCTGTCTCTGCCTAGCGTCAAGCTGGTCTGATCTAGTGTCCAACGCGAGAGAAGAGCTGCAGGCTCTAGTCAACGTGACACCTTGATTGGGAGCGAAATTTATTTAGATTATCATCTTCCTCTGTTTATGCTTCACCCTCTGCGCTGAATCTAGGATGAAATTCGGATCTTATGGTAATGGGTGTGTTGAAACGAGTACATAGACTGCTGACATGAGATCTCTTTTTAGGGTTTATAACGGAAGAGTGGCGCGCGCCACCAGATCAGCCAGATAAATGATAAATGATCGCGATCGCTCAAACCATCGATCACTCGTACCACATCAATCCCCTCCTCCAGCTCCAACGCGTAGCACATTGTGCTGTTATTGCCCTCAAGTGACAAGTACGAGACTCATCGAGAGACAGGAAGCAATAACTGGCCAAGATGGCAAGTCAATATACTGTACACTGGCGTATGATTCAGCTATCTGATGGATGGGTGTGCTCATTGGCTATCTTTAGAGTGTGAGTGATCGTTGACTCCATGCTTTCATAGCTGCCTCACAGACTGTAACATCGTCGTCGCATCCATCTAGGACGTGAGTGATTGTCAACTCCGTGCTTTCACAGCTGCCTCACAGACCATATCGTCCTTGTCGCATCCATCTAGGATGTGAGTGATCGTGGACTCCGTCCTTTCACAGCTACCTCACAGGCCGTATCATCCTCGTTGCATTCGTCTAGGATGTGAGTGATCATCGACTCCGTGCTTTCACAACTGCCTCACAGACCGTACCGTCCTTGTCGCATCCCATCTAGTACGTGCGTGATCATCGACTCTGTGCTTTCACAACTGCCTCATAGGCCGTGTCGTCCTCGTTGCATCCATCTAGCAAGTGAGTGATCGTCGACTCCGTGCGCTCACAACTCCCTCACAGACCATACCGTCCTTGTGCACCCATGCAGAGAGTGAGCTATCGTTGATTCCGTGCTTTCCCGGCTGTCTCAGACCCCGTGTCGTCCCCGGTGCATCCATCTAGCAAGTGAGTGATCGTCGACTCCGTGCTTTCACAGTTGTCTCAGACCCCGTATCGCCCTTAACCCATCCATCTAGAAAGTAAGTGATCGTCGATTTCCTGTTTTCACGGATGTCTCAGACCCCGTATCGCCCTGGTCACGTCCGTCTAGAGAGTGAGTGATCGTCAACTCCATGTCTTCACAGCTGCCTCACAGACTGTATCGTCTTTATTGCATCCATCTAGGTCGTAAGTGATCGTTCATTCAGTGCTTTCGCAACTGCCTCACAGACCGTATTGTCCTTGCCGCATCCCATCTAGTATGTACGTGATCGTCGACTCCGTGCTTCCAGAGCTACCTCACAATACCGTCCTTGTTGTTTCCATCTAGAGAGTGAGTGATCGTCAACTGCGTGTTTTCAGAGTTGTCTCTCACCGATCGTCCTCCTCCCATCCATCCAGCAAGTGAGTGATCGTCGACTGCGTGCTTTCACAGCTGCCTCACAGACTGTATCATCCTTGTTGCATCCATCTAGGTCGTAAGCGATCGTTCACCCCGGGCTTTCACAGCTGCCTTATAGACCGTATCATTCTTGTTGCATCCATCCAGCAAGTAAGTGATTGACGACTCCGTGCTTTCACACCTATCTCACAGACCGTATCGCCCACCTCGCATTCATCTAGGCAGTGAGTGATCGTCGACTCCATGCATTCACTGTTGCCTCACATATCGTATCGTCATCCTTGTCGAATCCATCTAGCTCGTGAGTGATAGTGGACTCCGTCTTTTCACAGCTGCCTCACAGACTGTATCATCCTCCCATCCATCCAGGAAGTGAGTGATCGTCGACTCCGTGTTTTCACAGCCGCCTCACAGACTGTATTGTTCTTGTCCTATCCATATAGCTCGTGAGTGAGCGTTGACTCCGTGCTTTCACATCTGCCTCACAGGCCGTGTGGTCTTCGTTGCATCCATCTAGCAAGTGAGTGACCGT
This sequence comes from Lanmaoa pseudosensibilis, assembly GCA_038092875.1. Taxonomy (NCBI): domain Eukaryota; kingdom Fungi; phylum Basidiomycota; class Agaricomycetes; order Boletales; family Boletaceae; genus Lanmaoa; species Lanmaoa pseudosensibilis. The sequence goes on along the minus strand of JBBPRF010000956.1, from coordinate 8,271 downwards.
GGACTCCGTACTTTCACACCACCCTCACGGACCGTATCGTCCTTGACGCACCTACCTAGCTCGTGAGTGATCGTCGATTCCGTCCTTTCACGGCTGTTTCAGATCCCGTATCCCCCTTGTCATATCCATCTAGGAAGTGAGTGATTGTCAACTCCGTGCTTTCACAATTGCCTCACAGACCATACCGTCATTGTCGCATCCATCTAGCTCGTGAGTGATCATCGACTTCGTTCTTTGATGGCTGTCTCACTGACTATCATTCTTGGTACACTGCAACCAGAAAGTGAGTGTTTGTCCACCACCTGCTGAGTTGTGTCATATGTCACAACATACACGCTCATCCCACGACAGGATAATGAAATTAACCATATTCAATCTGTTTATGATACATTTCGAGCTCAACATGATACTGAGGTCGCTGGTCTTCAGCGCGACAAGAGCAACTTACAGTCTTCCCTCGCCACTCAGCAAGCGCGAGTGGCTGAATGTAATAGGAGAATTTCGTCTCTCGACACTGCCATCACAACAGCACAGAATGAAGCAGAGCGCTTACGGGTTGGTTTTGACACATTGAGGAGGCTCCACGATACTAACGCCGCTGCTTTCAGCGTGACAAGAACAGTTTACAGTCTAACCTCGCTACCCAGCAAACAGCAACTGCTGAAGCTAATAGGAGAATTTCGTCCCTTGAGACTGCCCTCGCAACAGCACGGAATGGAGCTGAGCGCTTACAGGTTAATTTTGATACATTCAGGAGCCTCCGGGATACTCATGCTGCTGCTCTTCAGCGCGATAAGAACAACTTGCAGTCTACCCTCGCCACCAACCACACAGCAGCGGCGGAAGCCAACAGGAGAATATCGTCTCTCGAAAGCGCCCTTGTAACGGCACGGAACGAAGCGGAGTGCCTACAGGTGAGTGTTGATACGTTCAGAAGGTTCCACGAAACTAAGGTTACTACTTCAGCGTGACAAGAACGAGTTACAGTCTACCCTCTCCACCCAACAAATAGTGGCGGCTGAAGCCAATAGGAGAATTTCATTTCTGGAAACAGCCCTCACAACAGCACGGGACGAAGCAGAGCGCCTACAGGTTAGTTCTGATACATTTAGAACGCCACACGATAGTGATTCCATTCATTTGTAGCGCGACAAAACTGACTTACAGTCTTCCCTCACTACCCTGGAAGCACAGGCGGCCGAAGCCAGCGGGGCAATCTTGCACCTGCAAAAAGTGCTTGAAGCGGCACGGAATGAAACGGAGCGCATTCATGTCACTTTTGATACATTCAGAGGAGAACGCGATGATGAGGTCGCTCGTCTGCAAGTCGATAGGTCCAATTTGCAGTCTTTGCTGGATACTTTACAAGCGGAGGCGGCCGAAGCCAATCAAAGGTTGACCCCGGGCATTGGCGCCTTCAAACAATGGATGCACAACGGCTCGATTGCCGTCGACACACTCGTCTTGGTAGAGGACCCGTCGAGTTGTTCAAGTGACAAGTACAATGTGCTTGCTCACAACGCTCTCCTGCATATGCGTTCGCAAAATTGGAGTGCAGCACACGAGGACGCCAAACGGGTGATTTGGATCGCTTTTCCTTATGTTTACATACATCTACTCATCTACTCATCAAGTCTGTCGACATTCGGCCGTCAGCGATGGGTTACATTGCCAAGGCTCTCGCACAAATCGGAAAGGGTGAGCCGGAGGAAGCGATCCAGGTATACGATCTTGTGTTCGGAAATTGTAATCCGAACGAGAGCAATTTGCTGTTGCTCATCAAGGTTCGTGATCCGCATACATAACAGGTTTTTGATACATGCTGAGTATCTGAGCCACTAGGCCATCATCTTCGTGGCTGGAAAATATGACGATGCCATCTCTCGCGTGCTTAATATGATTGCCGTTGCGAGGGATGATGAGACAATGTATTGTTACATCCAGGTATGTTCTGCGACTCTGCGACTTGGACTGCAGACATGCGCATCATGATGTTCTCCAGGTCCTTGGGAAGATGTACATGATGCGAGGCGACTACGAACGTGCGGTACAGTCACTCGAACGAGCACAGGGTCTCACCCCATCCTCTACTGGTGCTGATCTCAAGACTATCTCGCTTGTAAGTCACTTCTGGCGATACTGTTAAGATATATGCTGACCCCCGTGACAAGATCTTCGGATGGAGCTTCGACGAGCTTCGGATAATGGTGCAGCGCTCTCGTTGTGAAGTCCTCGTTGTCACGGGTCGCGCGGAGGAGGCCACGGAAGCTCTCGTCACGATACTTGAAACATTTGGAAAGGAGATACGTGAGAGTACAGCAACAGCTGAGTGGGTTACAAGTGGGTATCGAGACGCAAACCGGGTGGACATGCATAACATCTACGCTCAGACCTCCAGACAAAATGCGTCGACATGCTTGAAGCCCTCGGTGACACGGCGCTCAACTCTGGGAGGCACGAGGAGGCTATTGTACAGTATTCTTCTGCATTGTCTCTCAAGCCTTCGAAGCCTATCGATATCCTCGTGAAACGGAGCAAGGCACGAATTTCAAAAGGACTGTGGGAAGATGCCCTGATTGATGCGAATGAGGTGCGTGCATTGTCTTGTGGAACTTGAACGTGACTCCTAGCTCATTGTTCCTGTCGTTAGGTGATCAACCTGGACCCGTCATCGCATCGAGGATACGAAAGGAGGTATGCTGCGCTCCACGGCAAGCAAGAATATGATGAAGCGCTCGATGCCGCCGATCACATGCTTTTGAACATTCAGAATTCTCCGGATGCGGAAATACGCCGTACGCATCTCCAATACTATCCTAGAGATAATGCATGAACTATGTTGAACAGGACTCCGAGCAAACTATACCTCTCCGCGTGAGACGGAGGCTACTATCGAGAAGGCTGTTGGCGAGATCTTTAGACTGTGTCCGCTTGTCCTTATCGATGTCACCACTGGCCGACTGTGCGATGCACAAGAGCGTGTCCGCATGTTCAAATCGGAAGCACCCTTCAAGAAGCTCGTCTCCGCGACGGTAGTCACGAAAATAGATGATGCGGACATCCTTCAAACTGTCGCGAAATGCTTCAAATGGATCATGTTTTCCCACACATGGCAGGGAAATAATGAACCTACATTCCACGATGTCATACGCGTTGATTCGGTCTGGCAGCTCGACACTACATCACCGCTGAATGAGAAGCTCCGCCAATTCTGTGCAACAGTTCACGACGACGGTTATCGCTGGGCTTGGTCGGATACGTGCTGTATTAATAAGGACACCGAGGCGGTCTTAAACCGATCGCTTACTTCCATGTACAGCTGGTACGAGGAAGCAGAGGCTACCCTTGTCTATCTTGCAGATGTCCTATCCTTATCAGAACTTGGCGACCTCACAAAGAGTCGGTGGATGACTCGTGCTTGGACTTTACAGGAACTTCTTGCATCGAAGGTTGTCCGGTTCTATAACCGTGAGTGGAAGCTACTGGCGCGTGTGGACGACAAGCATGCAAATCACAAGGAGTGTTCTGCAATCAAGGAGGAGCTGGCTCGCGCCATGGGTGTGGCTCCAGAGACCATTATGAGCTTCCGGCCAGAAGATCTGGGAGTGCGGGAGAAACTTCGCTTGGCATCAAAGCGCAATGCAACAGTGGTGGAGGATATCGCGTACTCCTTGATCGGAATATTCTCGAGCGACATCGCCCCTCGTTACGGTTTGGGAAAAATAGCGCTTGGCCAGCTTTTAGAGAACATTGTCGCTCATTCGGGTGATATAACTGTCATGGCGTGGACTGGGAAATTATTGGCATACAATTCCGCTCTTCCCGACTCTCTCGCTGTCTACAGTCAGAATCCGTATAGCCCACCGCCCATGGATGACAGTGAACTGGATACGCAGGTTGAACAGCTGCGTGCTCGGCTCCCACCAGAGGATGCCTTGGAACTCTACTACAGGGTCATCCAACTCCCTCGAGCAACCTTCTCAGACCGTTGCTTGCAGCTCCCGTGCATCAAATTCTCCGTTATGAAGATTGGAATACAAGACATGGATAACACTCAGGGGAACCTCTATCGTGCAACAGTCTCATCACTCGGGAAAGTGGAGTTTAGGACTGCGGATGTGATGTCACTGAGGCAGCCAGGAAAACTCGTTTTCGTACATCCCTGGCTTTGTGATCTCCGTGGTCTACTCGATGGGTCAGTGTCGGACGATGAACCGGAGGTTGAGTCCAACGCGGGCTCCGATGACCAGCAGGAGGCTGACTCCGACGTTGGCTCGGGCGACGGCAGTGATGATGCCTCCGCACCAATATCCCCCCTGCATGCCGAGCCTTCAGCCCGGGTGGACAGCTATACCCAGGCTTTCCGGCTGATTGTGCGCCTCAGGTGCCCATTCAATGCGCTCTTGCTCGCAAAGCAGCCAAATGGCCAATACAAACGCGTCGCTGCTGAGCACGAAATCAGAATTCCGGGGATTCCGTACGAGACCAACCCCAAGAATATCCGGACGAAGGTGTTTGAGATCGTTTAGTTTGAATTGTGTGACGCAGCCTCATCTGCTTCTCTACTTTTGACGTCGATCGTCGATCGAGCTTTGTCGTCCGACTCTCTTGACACTCTTTCTTCATCTTACACTCTTTCTTGCTTGCTGTCTCGCCAATCTCTTGCTATCATTGTTTTGTTCCTCGCTCTGTCATCTAGTAGTACATAGTACTTATAGTGTACACACCACTCGTATGCGGCCCCTCCGATATCTCACCAGACATACTCAATGTTGTTACAAGCACCATATCGCTGTTCCCAGCTACTATTACAATATCCACTGATCACTGGACCACCTTGGTACCATTTAGATAGCCACGCCCTGCCGGTAGAGATGACCAAGGTGGGTTGTGGAATGACCAGCGACTTCAACACCAGGCTCCTCAATGCTCGCCCCTTATGCGACTAGGCATCCGAAGGTTCCACGGCATGGAATCTGATGATTCAGTGTAAAATTGCCCCGAGTCCGTTTGACATTGACCCTGTGATCACCAGCGACTCTGGCAAACCTGTCGTCAGTCTGTCTTCATCTTCATCCCCGACACTTGGCTCTACACTGAATTTGGCAAGGACGGTAAAAGTAATGACCATGCTAGCTCCCGACCTACGGCTCATGATCCCCACTGAGGGTGGGGACTGGGGCAGGTGGGCGGCGCTGCGGCGTAACCTCCTTTGAGTAATTCCGCTTCAGTGTCACCAGCATGTTCCTCGGGACGTTCATCAGTATCTACCTACATTGATGCGGCTAGTGCTCGAAGACGGACCTAGCCTACCGCCGGAGGATACCGAGGGGGCTTGTTGCAAGAGACGTGGCTCTACCGAGCTCGATCAACGGCTCGACGCAGTCCCATGGGATTTTGTACTTAGCTATCATAGATCGAGGGTGTGTCCGTCGGTAGGGAGGTGTAGGGGTGTAGTCATGGACGCGGACGGACGAGCTTCAAGACGTTGGGCAAAAGGGGGCGCCTGGGAGGAGTGCTGGTGAGGACATTTCCCGCTTCTCTAGACACTTGATGGCATGTCAGCCGTTGCTCTTTGAGTTTCGTGAAGGATGGCTAATACGTGGTTAGCGTACCGGTGGTATGGGATGACGGCATGCAGCGATCGAGGTTCCCCACGGAGATGAGGACCATTGGTAGATGCATCTCGTTGATTGAGAGGGCCGCCGAGAAGAGCAGGTATGGGTACTTGGGTGGTGTGGGTCCGCGAGACTAAGGGCCGCAGGGGATGTCAACGTCAAGTGGTCTCGTCCGAGTGTGGGACTGAGACGGCGGTCAGTTGGGGACGATGCGGCTATGATAAAGACTTGGCAAATTTGACTCACACTCGTTTCGGGAACGTTTTGTTAGCGGCTGTCCCAGCGCTACCTGATATGACGATGGGTCATCAAAGCTGCCCGAATGTTATATGACAAGAGACAAAGTCACGTTGGAGGGTGGAGGTAAACGGGGGAGGCCGTGCGACGAATTCATGCCACCAGGAATGGCGATGAGAGCGGTAATTGGATGTCGATGGCGTGATGCGCTTTGAGAAATGTGGAGTTGATGCGGGAAGATGCAACGCAGGGTGGCCTCAAAAACAGCACTTTATCAATCGTAGAATTGATAATCGCCTTCCTCGGGGTAAGATCCATCCCGAATGGCTCCTCGAGCACTCTCTGAATCTCTCGCTTCCTGGCCATGTTCAAGCCAGCCGCGCGCAAAATCTACTCGACGTTCCGTATCGCTCTCACCAAACTTGAATTTACTGTCGCTCGAAAGGAGCCCGACGACAACTCGAGACTCCGCGACTCGGTTCATTGTTCTGAAAGTCTGCGGCACAGAACTAACAGAAGATATTCATCTAGAGCGATATAGAGCGATATGTCTGCCCAACTCGCTGCCAAGGACGAGAGTAATAGAGTTGACCTCTGGATCCTTTTGCCCGGTTTTAACAACCCCGGACAGAGATATCAATTTAAAGGGAGAGGAGCGACGAGCAAGGCGAATCAATCACTTTGTATACAATGGCGCCGTAAGGTCGACATCGCAATTCGATTAGAAGACAGTTTGGTACCACCTGGGTGGAATGCCAAGACATAAGTGAGTGGTCGGTGTGGAAGACGACAAGTGAACACACTCATTGTGACACAGTCGTACTGCGTTATTTAAAGCGGTCCAGAGAAGAGTAAAGCGAAGAAGACTTTTTTTTTTATGCTGAGACGGCGATCATGGCAGGCTTGGATTCCTAGTGGAGCGTGAGCTGGTCAAGAAAATCCTCAGAGTGATCATAGCCTAAGCGAGGCTCTGACTTGGCTTCATTTTCCTCTGCCGTGACACGTCGTCAGGGGTTCGTCTTCGAAATCGAGCTGTGGAGGAGACGACAGGGCGGATTGAATTAATGAATACTAGATTCGACCACATTGCAGAAAAACATGCGTACGTGGTCATGAATGATGCGGATGATCAGGCTGCAGCCGGGGCAGACCAGATGTCCTCGTAATTTGCGAGTTACTCCCGAGAGATCTCGAAACGGTGGAGCGGAGCGGCCCGAAGGGCCGCCCAGCTCCAGCTTCAGAGTAGCAGCGGTGGCAGGGGTCTTAGCGGGAGATGCCGGGACAGAGCACACGAAGTAGAGGCCTTTTTGTCAGGTCGTCAGGTTGTCCTGAGGTTGCGCCGTTGCGAGCGCGACATTGCATTTCTCCTGGGTTCCATCCTGGCCGGTCCAACGGTCACCGCAAGGGCAAGGATAATGGTAAACGCCCTTTGCTTCATCCTAACTCATGTCCTCGATCTCGATCTCGTCGTAGCACGCGCCCATCGTGAATCAAAGAATGACGAGTGCGGCCAAGGCCCAAGGCTGGAGCGGACTGGTGCATTGACCTGAGTCAGCGAGGGTGGCTGTGACATGGATTATTTCCTTGTTCGGATTTGTCCACTGGCATTACTGAGTACTGAGGTGCGCTTCTTCGTGCGCTTCCTCATTGCTCAACGCCTTGACACACCACCAGACCTACATTGGCGCTGCGGTGATTTGATGACTACGTGGTCGCAAACAGAGTGTTCTTATGCAATACCGCAAGGGGCCGCATCTCGCAAGTTACTTGGTGAGTTTTGAGCTCATCTGATGGATTGTACTTTAGACCGACGACTTTCAGCTTCCCGTAACCCGTAACCCGTAAACCGTGGCAATCGAGACGTACGATACTTGGCTCGCCTGTCAGATGCAAATTTGGCTAGAAAGTGGTAAGCGTATGTAGACTTCTTCTCTGGACTGAAGAGTTTCACATATAAGCCCCACCACATGATGGGCCTCGTCCAAGGGTCCTTCGGCCTGGCACCTTATTGTCACCATGACCAACTCGTCTGTCATCAAACGTTATGGATGGTGTTTTGGTTCTCATTTGCAATCATATAAATGAATGTGGTGCACCCTGCGGTCAACATTCTTTGATTGCTTGTCCGAACGAAGTTGATGTGTTGCGGTTCCTCCAAGCAGCTAGTTATGTTCTGCTATGTGGGTTCGTACTAGACTCATACAGCGTGAGCGAAAACTCTCACCCGCGTTCTTCCCCTCCCCTTGCAGTCTGGCAGAAACATGTTTTCTTCTCCGCACGATGCTGGTTCCTCTGAGGACAAGATCCCGCCGGAGAAGAGTTGTGTGGACGATTCATTGCAATCTTCTCCCCATACCGTAGCAGACCCAGATTTACCCGAGGGCGGTATAGAGGCCTGGTGTACGGTATTCGGAGC
>JBBPRF010000955.1:0-12602 GCA_038092875.1 Lanmaoa pseudosensibilis | reverse complement strand
TTTACTCCTAGACTCATGTACTGCAGCTCTAGTCTCTACTAGGTAAATACAGTTGTTCTTGCCCATCTTAGGCAGCAGCTGAGCTCTAGTCTCTACTAGAGTTTTGACAATACAGTCAACTTTAACCCAATAATGTGTTGAAGAATATCTCTCGAGCCCTCTATAGCCCCAATGGATGTGTTGCTTAGGAGGAAGACTGCTATGCTGCTGGTAACTCCACTGAATCCAATATGATTTGTTACCAGGCAGACAATTACTATATGTGTAGGATGTTCATACATTTACAGATGCATCACTCACATCATATCATCAAACTGACAGATCAACAATGTCCTCATTCCTACAGTTGGGAACCGAGACTTCGATGATCTCTGCCAGAACTCCTCAGTGTTGTTCCCCCCAGAATACTACTTGAATTACCTGAGCATTCCAGAGGTCATGAACAAGATCAATGCTGAAACTACCTATTAAGAATGTGCCAATGCACCCTATGATCTATTTGTGAAGACAGGAGATGTATATCTCATTTGGAGCTCTCGACACCTGACAGTGCATCCAAATTAACATATGCTCTGTAGGATGCATGAATGTGGCTTCCTCAACTGTCTGAGTTGGTGAACTCTGGAATGAAGATTCTAATCTGGGTGTGCAAGCTTGACAATGCTTCCTTGATGCTATTGAAAGTCCATCCCACACTTAGACTGGTGATGCTAAGATCAAGTCTGTCTGTATCTACGACTCTTTTGGGCATTTTTTCTGATGACCAGTTATTCTACAGCTGCAACTGGCTTGGTGTAGGTTTTTCAGTTTTGCTCTTCTACCATTCACTGAATGCCCCACAGGGTTATGCCTCCATACTTGCCATGAACTGGTATGGTAATGAGACACTTCACAACACTCCTCTTAGTAATATTACACTTGATGGCACACCCATTGCTGCTGTTGCAAATGTGGACAACTTCAGTTTTGCATATATTCCATTTCATCACTCATCATAATTTATGCTGACACTCCAATCCAAAACAGAAGGGTCTTTGCTGCTGGTCATGAAGTGGTATGTTGTTGCTGACTCTCATTGGCCAATCATTACATTTATTGAATGATAAATTCTTAGCCTGCATTTCAACCTGCAGCAGCTTTTGCACTCTTCACACAGGTCATTAACAAAGAGCCTCTCCACTCAGTGTAGGGGCTGGGGAGTAAGTGTTAAGGGAGAGTTCACTGCCCAAGGGGCCATAGATGTCACAACATCCAGATACATCTGTTGCAGAATGTTCAAACAAATATGTACTGAAAGAATATTCAATCAATATAAGTATTGCTCCCATGTTTGGTGTGTACATTGTCTGAATCAGTAGGTTGGTGAGGCCTATGTTGACATTCACCTGAATATTCATGCTCTGAGACAACTTGGATCAGACTCACAATGAGGAAGACTACCAGCCTGTTCTTGTTTAAGGTCTTGAGTAAAGTGGGAGCCGACTTTGGTGGTATGAAGGTCATAGGATCCTCTTGGAAGATCTCTTTACCTGAGGGATCCGAAGGACCCTTTAGCTTTGAGATATGAGTAGGGAAAAAAAATTACATCAGATAAAATGCAAGGGTAAATGAGGTATTGAAGGTGATGACCCAGAAAACATATGACAAGTTTGCTTGCACTGAGAAAAATATATAGTGTAAATGGTCTTGTTTAATGCATTGTGGAGGAGGAATACCATCCATCCTTCACAAGATTTTAAGACCTCCATGACAGCAGAGCACACAAAAATAATTCAATGGTGGTCTTGGCATTTTGTCTAGGGGCTACAATTGGGAACTCACTGGGTAAGAGATCCTGGAGCCCTAAAAGTTTGATCCTAGTCACTGGTACAGAACATGTTTCTGATTTTCTGCCAGTCAAACAGGGTTTTTTGTGGGATTCCAGTTGCATGTGTAGGTGGAACAGACAACCAAAAAAGAGGTAATATGGAGCATCCCAACAGCATGACAAACAAGGATGATGCTGCAGAGACTGAAGATTTGAGATCACACACTGGCATACCCAGGATGCACAACTTACCATATTGTTGGGGTGACTGTTTAAGCTCTGCATGTACTGTCCAATAAAGGGCCAAGCCCTAAGAAGGTATTAAAAATAACCCCTGGTTGAGCACAACATGTCACAACAATACTATTCAGGATTTTTCATACAAAATTCAGTTGCTTCTTGGGAACATTTAGTTACACATATTTTTTTCAGTGAGATAGTTAGCCAACAGGATTGTTCCAGCTGGTTGTAAAATACCGGTTTTTAATGTGATGCATTGCTCAGAATTTTTGTTCATATGTGGCATTGACCAAATTACCTTGCTTGCAAGGTCTTTTGCTGTGTCATAATTCAGCCCCTATGACAGATTGACAATAGGTGTAAACAGTTCTTATGTAAGAGGGATGCCTTAGGAGTTGGACTCAGAGCATCCATTGACCATCATAGGCCTTCTTTTCACAACCAGGTGACTGCATCAATTTTTTTTTCACTGACTCTGTATGGAAGGGCAATTTTCAGACCAAGAATTGGTGTTGCAGTTCACCTGTGCTATGACCCTTCTTTTTTGATAATGTTGTTCAATGACCTGTTGTTCCATTGGTGATGCTGTAGAATCTTTGATTTCTGTAATATGTACACATCCATGTGGATCTGATGACAAGTGTTACGCTGAAGCATACTTCCTAGCTATAGTGGCCACTTATCAGAGTAGGTCAAAGTTTTGTAGAGTGAAGGAAAGTCTCAGCACTTAAGATCACAATCAATAAGGCTGGAAGACTAGAAACTACACTTGGATTGTGTAGAACTAGCTAAGGAATAGTAGCACAAGGGCAATGTATTTATAGGGATGGTTTCGGAGCACAGACCAAGCAGTGTGCCACAGCAATCTACTGGATATGGGGAAACAAAGGAAATGGGTAAAGGAGATTTCTTTGAAGGAAATGAGGCTGTCCATGAGCAGAATAAAAGGGAATGCCAAGATCTAGTATTTGAGGACAAGACTATCAAAGAAGTTATAGGTGAAGTTTGAGTTAAGATGAAGAAGAGAAAGCAGAAAGGGGAGCGACTCTCCTGGAGTGCATAGGGAAAACTTGTAACATTACCCCCCATGTACTGTATGTGGGAAGTGACCTCACTTGCCAAAATTCAATCTTCATTCCTGGTCAAGCACTGATGACTAAAATGTCCAGTTTTTTGACAAAAAATGCATTGTCAAGCAGGACAGGCCCATTGGGCATGGCCAGGAGTGTTAGTGTTACAATCTTTCTTCTTTCTTCTCGCGTTGTCCTCTTCCTCTTACACGGTACTCGCACTACTTGGCGGGGTACACCTAGTCGCCCTCATACCGCCTTTCTTCTCCTTACGAATACCATTCTCCCTCTCTTTTTACCGCTGTTCTAGCAAGCCTTATCTTTGGCTTTATTCGTATCTTTGGACTCTATCTCCTACGTCATTTCTCTCACAACAGTGAGTGTTCCCTGTCTTCCATACAATTCCATAACCTTCTTTTCATGACTATCTCGTGGTCTGTGCGTGTTGGTCCCTCTTATATAAACCCTTTGTTTACACTTGTATTCTGCATTCTTGGTCTATCAATACAAGCGTTATCTCGAGTCACCTTGAAACCTCTGCGCCTTAAGTCAATTCTCACTTGACTTCCCTCGTCCTTGTAAAACTCCTTATCCTTGTAGACTAGCGGATGTCGGTCTCTTCGTGAGTATTGCCTGTCTAGTGCTACTCTTCAGGAGTATCACCATCATTGTACACTTCGCATAACAGTTAGTCCCACAATGGGTGCATCAATAGTGGAAGCAATGCTGGTAAGAATGACCTGGATTGTTGCAGGTGAAACAGGTAGAGCTCAGAGAAGGAGATGGAGAAGGGGAAGGAGACTCGACAAGAGGGTGTTGGATAGGGGAGTGATGTCTAGAGGAGCTGTGTTCAGAGGGTGAGCTTTGCTTGTCATCAGCATTGTTGTTGTGGTTAGATGGTTGTGGAGAAGAGACTCGAAAAAAGAAGTTTTATTCTATGGCAATGGGATTAGCAAGGGAGGTAAGGACATTCTCATAGAGGGAGTGGGGCATGGCAAGAACAACTGATATAAATCCTGCCCTGTTAAGGAGATCCAGGATGCTAGCATGCAACTCTTCAAGATCTTGGAGTGTGGCAGCTGCGAGTGTAAGATCATTTTGCTCTTGATAGAAAAGTCTGCAGAGATAGAAACAGGGAGGATATGGTGAGATAGATGCACACTAGCTGCTAATGCTCCAATGCATAAGGTGGGTAGGTAGGGAGGTTTATGGTGACTGCTGGGTTGTCTAATAGGGAAGCAAAAAGAATATGCCTTTGTAGAGGAGTAAGAGAAAGGAGGAGAGAATGAAAAAAGTGAGGTTGAGACATAGGAAGAGGAATATGGGGAAAGATGCATAGGTAAGGGAAGAGGGGAAGAAATTTATACATTTTGTCTATTCATTAGCTAATGTGGCTGTGATTGTGGTGTCAATTTCTATTTGATCCTCAGAGGGGGGATAGAATGCTCCAGGGAATTGGGTGAGGGCTGGATTGGGGTGGACAAAGGAAAAGCCCAGCCATGCTGGGAAAGCAGAGTCAGGGCCAGGGGGGGCTCCATCAGGGAGGATGGCTCTGACAGGTGCAGGGGGAGGAATAGTTTTGGTAGGAGGATTCCAGGGAGCAGGACCCTGGTTTCATCCATTGACTAGTGGGTCCCAAGCTGGAATTCCTTCTTCATCATTCTTGGGCAGTACCCAGACATTAGGAGTGGGGGGGGAGATGTCAGGGGCAAAGCAGGTAGTGTGGAAATCATCCCATACAATGTGGAGGAAAAGATGTTTGATGTGGACTTCAAAGAAGAAGTGTTGTTTGTAGAGAAAAGTGAGCAGTGGAAGGAATGTGAGCAGGATGACAGCAGTGACAATGGTGCCCATTTGGGTGAGGATTATTTCTTGGGAGGGAAGGCTTTAGGGTGATGAAGCTAATAGGCTCGGAGGAGGGATCTGGTATTTTTAAGGTTTCCTTTGGGTTCCCAGGTATTTTTAGCAGAAGAGTATCCTTTTCACAATACAAGATATTGCCATCTACCAGGTGAGCCTCTATGGGGGAGAGAATGGAAGTGATTTCAAATTCTTCATCTCTGTTGATGAGGTCAGGTGGAGGGTTGGTAAAGTTTTTTCTGTGTTCAGTTATTTCCCAATAGGAAGATAAGAGAAATGCATGGAATACATCATGAATGTTCCAGGAACTGGGAAGGTGTAATTGATATGCCACGGGGATTACATGGGAGATTTCGAAGGGTCCTTCCCATTTAAGGGCGAGTTTCTTTGATGGGTATCTGAGACAGAGATTACAACCTTCTAGCCACACTTTATCCCCTACCTTCCATGGGCGGAATTTGAAGGAGATCCATTCCTTCATTAGGCATTGTGACTTCTCATGGGAGGTGATGGCTTCTGAGTGGGCTTCAGATAAGTTGGCAAGGTGTTTTTCTAGGGCAGGAAGGAAGATTTTCCCTATTGGAGGATAAGAGCAGGGTTCAAAACCAAGAGTTAGCGAGAATGGGGTTTGTCTGGTGGAGGAATAGGGGAGAGAGTTGTGGGAGAATTTGGCCATAGAAAGGAGTTCTGCCCATTGTTCTGGATGTCCATCACAGAAGATGCAAAGGTAAGTTTCTAGTTCTTGGTTGACTCATTCAATTTCTCCATCTGTCTGAGGGTGGTAAGTGAAGGAGAGGGCAAGGTCATATTTGAGTAAGCTGGAGAGTTCTTTGGTGAAGGTGGAGGTGAACTGTGGGCCTTTGTTGGAGATGAGTTTGTCGTGAAGGCCATAATGATGGAACACATTTTTGAAGAACAGTAATGCAACACCTGCTGTGTCAATGGTTTTGTGACAAGGGCAGAGAATTACCCCCTTTGTAAGGCCATGGTTGACCACAACCATAACTGAGTCATAGCCATGGGAGAGCAGGAGATCAGTTATCAAATCCACAGAGAGCTGTTGGAAAGGCCTAGATGCCATGGAAAGGGGGATGAGTGGTGGGGTTGAAGGGTGGGTGTTCACCTTGTTTGCCTGGCAGATGGCACAGCCCCTCATGAAATCGCACACAAAGGTGTTTAGGTCAGGCCACCAGAAATTCCACTGCATCAGGTTCTGGATATGAAAAATGCCACCATGGCTGCAGACCATGCTTTCATGGATGGATCTGGTGATATCAGCGCGAAGGGGGGGTGGAACAAAGAGACATCCTTGAAAGAAGAGCTTGGAGTCTTTGAAAAACCAATTGTTACAAACTTTCCCTTTGGCACCAATGAGAACTATTCTCCGTTCTGTTTCTCTCTCATGTGACTTAACTTGGACTTCACCTATAACCTTTTTGATAGCCTGGTTCTCAAGTACTGATTTCTCTTTTACCTTTCAAATGGACAGCCTCTTTCCTTTAAAGGGTGTTTTCCTTCGTGGACTCTCTTCGTTTCCCCTTCCAGTAGTTTGCTGTGGCACACCACCTGGTCCATGCTCTACAGCTGACCCTATAAATATGCTGCCCTTGTACTACTATCCCTCAACTAGTTCTATGCAATCCAGTGTAGTTTCTAGTCTTCCAGCCTTATTGATTGTGATCTTAAGTGCTAAGACTTCTATTCGCTCTATGAGACTTCAACCTACTCCTATAAGTGGTTGCTATAGCTAGAAGCTATGGTTCAGTGTAACAGTATTGATAAATAGGGAGGGGGGTAGAAGAGTGACTTCTTGGTTGTTGTTGGAAGTATCTATCTGGTCCCATCGTGAAAGGGCATTGGCTGGGCCCATCTGTGATCCAGGGGTAGTCTGGTAGGAGATGTCAAAATCCTGGAGGAATAACATCCATCGGGCTTGTTATCAGGATAGCTTATGGGGTTGTTTGAAGTAGGATAGGTTTTTGTGGTCAGTGATGACAGAGACAGGGAAAGAGATTCCTTGGAGGTAATGTCGCCATTCTTCTAGGGTGTGGATTACAGTGAGGAGTTCTCTGTCATAGATGTTGTAATTTCGTTCAGCAGCAGATAGAGTTTTCAAAAGGAATGCGCAGGGATGTAAGTTCCCATTCTCATCTTTCTGCATAAGAACTGCTCTGGTAGCAGTTAGGGAAGTGTCAGTCATGACAAAAAATGGCTTGAGTGTGTTGGGCATGAGAAGTATGGGGCGGCGGGTAAACACTTTTTTGATGGTGGTAAAGGCATTCTGTTGAGCAGTTCCCCACTCCCATTTGGTGTTTTTCTTGGTGAGGTTATGGAGAGGTTAGGCTACACTTGAGAAGTTTGGAATAAATCTTCGATAGAAGTTACAGAATCTGATGAAGGATCACACCCCTTTTACCAAGGTAGGGGGTTTCCATTCATCGATGGCCTTTAGTTTAGTGGGGTCCATCTTTACCTGTCCTTCTCATATGATCATTCTGAGATACTCCACTTCGTCAACATCAAAGAAGCATTTTTCCAACTTTAGGAAGAGTTTGTGCTTTCTAAGCCGTTGAAGGACTTTCCAAGTTCATTCCTGGTGTAAGATTTCATCATTGAAGTGGATGAGGATGTCATTCATATAGATGACAAGCCATCCTTCCACTATCATGTCAGCAAAGGTATGGTCCATTAGGGCTTGGAAGGTGGAAGGGGAGTTGCATAATCCGAAGAACATTACAGTTGGTTTGAAGAGGCCGAAGGGAGTAATGAATGCTGCTTTCCAACAATCTTTGGGTCATATGAGGACATTATTATATCCCCATCTGATGTCCATTTTGGTGAAGATTTTCGATTCTTTGAGCTTGTCCATTAGGTCAGAGATCAAGGGAAGTGGGTAAGCAGTTTTGACAGTGAAGGAGTTGATATATCTGTAATCTTGGCAAGGGCGTAATGAGCTGTCTTTCTTAGGTATGAAAAAAAAGGGAGCAGCTTGTGGGGACTTTGATGGGGTAATCTTTCCTGAGGCAAGGTGTTCGTCTATGAAAGCTTGACAAGCTTTGGTCTCCTTAGGGTTTAGGGGGTAGGCTTTTGCCACCTTTGGAAGGAAGTCTTTGTTGAGTTTGATGGCATGGTTGAAGGTTTGAGAGGGGGGGAGCTCATTTATGGTTTTCTTTTCAAAGACATCATTGAAAGAGGAATATGGAGTGGGTAACTTGCTCTTCTTTCTTTCCTCCTTTTGTGCGAGTTCAGTGGCAATGGTGGTTTTGCGAAGGGAGTGAGAGTTATGCTTTTGCCAAAGTTGTGACATTTTGCGATTGGGGTTGAGGTTTAAGTAGTGTACTAGGTATCATTGGGAGACCGATCAGGGGGAGTTATGGCATGTTTTGGCAAAGTGGTCTGGGATGTGTACTTTCCCAGTCATTCAGTCTATGGTGGAGTTAACCTCCCTTAACCAGGGTAATCCTAGGATCATATTTTCTTTTCTGCAATTTAGAACATAGAAATCTTGTTTTCGTTTGATTTTGGCTATACAAATGAAAAGGGAGACTTTATGACAGATGACTCCCCCTTGGTTGTGTGTTCCATCTATGTTTTGTGCTCAGAGGGGTTTGAGGAGGCAAGTCTGAGGGTACTGTCTTTTTAGGACAAGGTCTCGATCGATGAAGCATCCAGTGGCCCTGCTATTGATGAGGGCGAAAGTGTCGATGATTTGTGCTCCTTCCCTTGGAAAAATAGAAATGGGAATTTGGATTTTCAGGGCTTTACAGTCTGATACTATTACAGGAGCAATAACTTGTGGAGGAGAAGACATCATTACTTCCCTCCCTTTCAAAAATCCTCGACTTTCTCTATTTTGGCAGACGCCACAGCTTCCTCCTCAATTGGGGCCTCTTTCTCTTCTTCGAAACAAGTTTTAAGGACTTTAAGGATGTCTTCCTTGGAGACTTTCCTGTCATCCAGTTCCTTTATGTAGGAGTTGATAGGGGAGGTCTTCGCCGTTCTGATCTGAGTGGTGGATTTGGTGGGGGAAATGGAGGTGGATGGTTTGCTAGAGTGAGAAGGGTGGTTGGTGGTTTTGCAACCTACTTTGTGGCAAATGAAGCAATGGTTTTCCCTCATGTGTCTGGCCCTTTCTACAGGGGAGAGTCTGACAGTGTTGACATCCATGGCATTAGGGTCCCTGTGGAAGGAAGACGAGTGGGAGAATGGAAGAAAGGTTCTCTTATCTTGGAGGTCAGAGATGCGGTGGAAGTTGGCATGGAATTGGGTGGCTTTGGCGATCCAATCCCTTAAAATGGAAGGGACAGTTTCCATGGAGAGGACCCGCTCAGAGAGTTTTGAGTCCAAGCCCTGAATAAACCATTCAATGAGTGCGTTCTCATCTTTGAAGCCAGACTTAGTTGCTAGGAGTTGGAATTCTGAGACATACTTCTCAAATCCATATTTCTTGTCTCAGCAGTTTTGTCTGAGGTTTCCCAACTTGACTCTTGCTTTGGCAGCTATGTTGTAGGGGAAAAAGGTTTTCCTAAAGTCTTCCACCATCTTGGTGAATGTTTTGTTGTCTTCTTTGATTCCTTCGTCTGCAAGTTTCAGGTACCATCCTTTGAAGAAGTCTCTGCCTCGTCCCTTGCTCATCTTACTCAGGGAGATGAGGAGTTTAGCATCATCATTATAGAGGGTTTCATTCATTTTCAAATAGGCCACCATGGCCAAGATCCATCTAGATGCATCTGTTACACTGGGGCGTAGCTTCTAGTTATAGCGACCACTTATAGGAGTAGGTTGAAGTCTCGTAGAGCGAATCAGAGTCTCAGCACTTAAGATTGCAATCAATAAGGCTGGAAGACTAGAGACTACACTGGATTGCGTAAAACTAGCTGAGGGATAGTAGTACAAAGGGCAGCGTATTTATAGGGTGAGCTGTGGGGCACGGGCCAAGCGGTGTACCACAGCAAACTACTGGAAGGGGGAAACAAAGGGATTCCACAAAGGGGAATATTCTTAAAGGAAAGAGGCTGTCTGTTCGAAGGGTCTTCAGACGAAAGAATCAGTACTCAAGAACCAAGCTATCAAAAAGATTATAGGTGAAATCTACGTTGAGTCGCATGAGAGAGAAACAAAAGGGAGAATGATTCTCATCAATGCCAAAGGGAAAGTTTGTAACATTACCCCCCAAGTAGATGGGAAGTGACCTCACTTGCCACATTTCAATCTTCATTCCTGGCTGGGCATTGATGACTAAAATGTCCAGGTCTTTGACAAAGAATGCATCATCTAGCAGGACAGGCCCATTGGGCATGGCCAGGAGTGTTATGCCCACAATGGGCACACTGATAGTTGGGGCAGTGTTGGTAAGTATGACCTGGGTTGTTGAAGATGAAACAGGCAGGTTCTGGAGGAGGAGATGGAGGAGAGGGAGGAGCCCCATTAAGAGGTTGTCCGATAGGGGAGTTATGTCCAGAAGAGGGAGAGGACTGGGGTTGTTCATCATCATTGGAATAGCTGGCAGGGTCAGATGGCCAGGGAGAGGCGACTTGGAAGAATCCTCGCTCTGCAGAAACAGGATCAGTGAGGGAGTTTAAGACATCCATGTAGTAAGAAGAGGGGAGTGTGAGAACAACTGAGATAAAGCCTGCTCCATTGAGGAGGTTGAGGATGCTAGCACGTAACTCCTCTAGGTCCTGGAGCACGGTGGCTGTGAGTGTAAAATCATACCAATCTTGGTAGAACAACCTTCGAAGGTAGAAATGAAGGGAGGAGAGTGTGAGGTAAATGCGTACTAGCTGGGCATGGACAGGGGCATATGGTGGGTAGGTAGGGAGGTTCATAGTGACAGTGGGGTTGTTTAGGAGGGAGGTGAAAAGGATTTGTCCTTGTAAGGGAGTAAGGGAAAGAAGAAGAGAGCGAAAGAAGTTTGGTTGTGACATGAAAGGAATTTGGTATAGAGGGGAAAGGATAAGGGGAAAGGATGAAGGAAAAGGATGCTTTTTATTTCTACAAGAGTGGGTGAAAGAGAGAGAGGGAAAAGTCAGTATCTATTCATTGGCTAAAGCAGCCACAATTGCAGCATCAATTTCTATCTGATCAGGTGTGGGAGGATAAAAGGCCCCTGGGAATTGGGTGAGGGCAGGATTTGGATGGACGTAAGGGAGTCCAGGCCACACTGGAAAGGCTGGGTCAGGGCCAGGGGGAGCTCCATCAGAAAGGATGACTCCGACAGATGCGGGAGGAGATGTGATTTCGGTGGGGGGATTCCAGGGGGAGGGGTCTGTGTTCCATCTGTTGATGGGTGGATCCCAGGGAGGAAGTTCTTCTTCATTGTTTTCATCAGCTGTGGGAGGTTCCCAGACATTGGGAGTGGGTGGTGGGATGTTGGGGGTGAAGTGGGTGGTATGGGGGTCATCCCAGATGATGCGCAGGTATGTGTGGCTGATGCATATTTTGAAAAAGAATTTTTGGTGGTAAAGGAAAGCGAGAAGAGGAAGGAAGATGAGGAGGATGAGGAAGGTGGTAATAGGATTCATGGTGGCAGGGTTATTTTTGTCTGGGGGGAAAGGCTTTGGGGCGAAAAGTTGATAGGCTTGGAGGAGTGGTTGGGTGTTTTTAAGGTTTCCCTTGGGCTCCCAGGTATTTTCAGTGGAGGAGTAGCTTTTCCATGATACGAGGTATTGCCATCTTCCAGGTGAGCCTCTGTGGGAGAGGATGGAAGCAATTTCAAATTCTTCATCTCCATCAATAAGGTCTGGAGGGGGGTTGGTAAAGTTTTTTCCATGTTTGGCAGTCTCCTGATAGGATGATAAGAGGGAGGCGTGAAATATGTTGTGTATTTTCCAAGAAGGGGGGAGACATAATTGATATGCCACTGGGGAGATTATGTGGGAGATTTCAAAGGGTCCCTCTCTTTTTAAAGCGAGTTTCTTCAATGGGTACCTAAGATGGAGATTATGTCCTTCTAACCACACCTTATCTTCTACTTTCCATGGGCAGAATTTGGAGGAAATCCATTTCTTCATTAGGCATTGGGATTTTTTGTGAGAGGTGATGGCTTCAGAGTGGGCTTCAGATAGGTTGGAGAGACGTTTTTCCAGGATGGGAAGGAAGGTTTTTCCGATTGGGGGATAGGAGCGGGGTTTAAATCCTAAAATTAAGGAGAATGGTGATTGTCCAGTGGATGAATGAGGGAGAGAGTTGTGAGAGAATTCAGCCATAGGGAGGAGTTCAGCCCATCACTCAGGATGTCCTTCATAGAAGATACGGAGGTAGGTTTCTAATTCTTGATTGACCTGTTCAGTTTCTCTGTTGGTTTGAGGATGATAGGTGGAGGAAAGGGTGAGGTCATATTTCAAGAGGTGGGAGAGTTCTCTGGCAAAAGCAGATGCAAACTGTGGTCCTCTGTCGGATATAAGTTGGTCGTGAAGTCCATAGTGATGGAATACATTTTTGAAAAAGAGGAGGGCTATTCCTGCAGCATCAATGGTTTTATGACAAGGGCAGAGAATTACCCCCTTCATAGGGCCATGGTCGACCATGACCATTACAGAATCATAACCCAAGGAGAGGGGCAAATCAGTAATGAGGTCCATGGAGAGCTGCTAGAAGGGGCAGGATGTGCTGGGGAGGGGTGT
>JBBPRF010000954.1:0-12609 GCA_038092875.1 Lanmaoa pseudosensibilis | reverse complement strand
TTGCGGCCCGGGAAGATATGTAGTGCGAAATCTAGAAAGACAATGTAACTATTGAGAAACCGAGCCAGAGTGTATCGTACCGGGGTTCCATGGTACTGAAGCTAGGACTACTGTACTTCGATCGTACAGATGTTACCTATTAAGTCACCTAATGGAGCCTCCTCGCGGACTTGAACCATGATCAAACTGTCCGCGGCAACTCGTCTGTACTCTACACGAGATAGCCGCTCAAACAAGAGGGCCCCAAATGGCTGCCTGAGACGAGCGACCAAACGAAGCGCTTGTGTGGTTCTGTCGAGCGCAGTCGCACCATTCAGGAATTCTTGGTCTAGTAGCGGGCGGATCCATGGATGGACGAGACAGAGATCCTTCGTCCCAGTCAGGTTGTCTGCTGTATTGATCTCTATGTCCCCGAACGTGGACGTCCTCGCATGGTATACATAGAGGTTCGTCGTCAGATCTGGATCTGAGACGTGGACGAGTTCGGTGAGGCGAAAAAGAATGCCGGGAAGTCGCAGTCGACTCGCAGAAAGGGAAGGTGAGGGAAGTTCGCTGAGGCGGTTATGCAACATCACAGCCAGGGAGAGGTTAGGCAAGGATGAACGCAATGTTGCGATCATGCTGTCCATCTCAGCCTTCTCGATGGGTTGAGGAACATGTGGCGGCACGAGTTCGTTATAGACGGTGAGATCGATGGGTAGGCAGCTATTGTAGCTACCTGCGCGGCCTGTCCAAGCGAGAATCGTGACATCGCCTGAACCTGTTAGAATGTGTTCCAGGAGACGACCGACTGTGCGATCACCCTCGTCATATATGACCGGGATAGAGAAATTGAAAAATCCAAACAATGAGTACGCAGTGTCTTCAACGAGTGTTGTTTGACGCATCGAAGCCAAATAAAGCTTATCGCGCGCTCTGTCGAAGCCGGGACAAAGGACAGCTATTTCCTGTGCAGTGACTCCGGTCGTCTGTTCCGCCTCCAAAATGACGGCAGGCGACTCTTTGTGGTCAGAGAAAGAATGTGAATGTTATGGAAGCGCGAGCTACGGTGGCGATGAACGCACTTGAGTTTTCGTCCCGTGCGCGAAGATCAGCGCAAAGGGACTCGGTGGTTTCATTCACGGCATATTTGTCTTGGTTGACTGTGCGCTGGAACATGGCGGGTTCATGACGGAGTTCTTGTACTGTTTTCTTGAGATTCACTATTTTTTCGCCCGGACATCAGGGATGCGTGAGTCAGAGTGACGACGAACGCACCTGTGCTCGTTTCCAGGTCTGCACGTAGTGACCTGATGATCTCGTCCAGCCTATCCTTCTCCTGATTGGCTGCCTGTCGGGATTTGGCAAGCTCGTCACGCAGTTGCTGGACGGTGTTTTCGAGATGCGCGATTTTGCTATCTAATGGACATGCATGTCAATGAAGTGGGTGCCGACGGACGCACTTGAGCCCTCACCTTGTATATGATTCGTTTCGCTGGTCCTCTCGATATCAGCCTCTTTCATGTCCATGCGCCAGCTTTCTCGCCCATGAACCATCTATTGCAATCAACAAAGCGGGTATTGGTGAGGAAAACATCTCACGCGGCGAATTTCTGTTGCAGTTGAACTTACAACATCAAGGTAGTGAGAGGGAAGGATATCGCGGAGACTGCGCAGGGAGATTGTCTTGCCTCTGCCCATCACAAGGTCGTTGTTCGCAGAGACGGCCATGGAGACAACACGATCTGTATGCTCGATGACATAACCGATTTGCTTGTGTGTCGTAGTGTCCCAGAATGACACCGATGAGTTATCTGAGGCTGCGATGAATGTGTTGTTGCTTGCCAAGGTGATGCACTGGCAGTCGGGATCTTGGTCGCTGCCAGTGAGGATGGACCATTGAGAGAGCCTTGTCCCGATAGACACGTCGAAACACTTGATAATCCCATTGTAAGATAAGGCGAAGATTTGCTTGCTGTTGCTGGCCCAGGAAAGGGATTGGTTCCTGGATGAGCTGACTTGGATCGGGAAGTCGACGAGCAGGTCGCCGTTCTGACTGTTGTAGATCCGAACGTAGTCCCACTGAGTGGCAGTGGCGATGAGGCGTCCGTCGGGTGAAAACTTGACCGCAACGACACACTGGTTATATTTCAAGGGGCCGAGCAGTCGCTGGCCAGTCGAGAACAACCAGACGCCGGCAGTCTTGTCCTCCGATCCGGTCGCGATTTTCGTCCCATCCGGAGACACATCAACTGCACACACTGAACTGCTGTGTCCTTGGAACGCAATCCCTTTTTCGTGGCTCTCCGCATTCCACACTATCACCATGCCTTTTGCTGTGCCACCTACCAACCACTTTCCATCTTGTGACACCGCGATGTTGCAAACAGCATTCCGCGCATCCATTGGCGTCCCCACCTCCTTACCATCTTCCATTTGCCAACGTCGAATCTTCCCCCCGTTACCACCGCTCACGATGTGATTCCCATCCACAAGGCACGTAACTGAGTATATGGTATCTTGGCCATCTATTTGCATCGGTCTTGCTCTCTTTTGGTGAACGATACTGGAGGGGTTGTTTTCGGTCGACTCTTGGGTCCTCGTCAGTGTCGCATTCTCAGATATCTCGCCGAGGCACTCACCATTCCTTGACCGTGGGCTGAGTCTCGAAGACATACTTGGCCGGGTATCACAGCGATAGAGAGAAAGGTGCGTCGTCTTCTACTTGCGGTACGGGGCCATCCTCGTGGTGTACACGTGTCTCCTTATCTATAATGATCTCGGAGCTTGAAGTGCCCAGAGATACGCGTCACGTTTTGCACAATTTAAGTCGAGAGAATATGAATACGTCGTGTACTTTGAATATACGTTGACATTTGGGAAGCGGCGAGACTTGAAGTTTTCCCGGTCGAAGTTCGACTCAGTAAGCGAGGTGCCAGTGCGACTCTTTCCTCTGCCACTTTAATTTGCATCCGCCGCGCCGCTCGACAACAACACCGTATCGTCATTCTTTTCTCTTTCGCTCCCACCTGCCGCTCCCTTTTGCAGTCTGATGTCCTCTTTCAGCATCGTCCGTCGCCCGCTAGCTAGATCGTACACTACTCGGTGCCCAACCTACCATCCTAGCTCGCTTTCCCTTCCTTTCGAGAGCATACGTCAGCGCGTCAGCGATCGAAATGTGGGGAATGTCGTCATAGATCCAAAGTCATCAATCTAGAACTACTGTATGTAGATCGTACGGATCCCGTCTGTCAATTCGGTCAATGATGTCTCCTCGTGAACTCGAACCATTATCAAACTATCTGTCGCAACTCGCCAGTAGTGCACGCGTGACAGTGGTGTGAGCAACAGCGCACCGAACGATTGCCTGAGCCGACCGACGAGCCGCAGTGCCCGCGTGATATCATCGAGGGCAGTCACCCCATGCGAGAACTCCTGGTCGAGGAGGGGGCTAACCCAGGGATATATCAGAAAGATCCTGCACTTCCAATTTGACCCTCGTCTGGATCTCCACAGTCCCCAGCGCCGATGTCGACTCACGATAGACATTGAGGCCAGACTCGGAGCTCGCTCCCAACACGGACACAACATCAGTGAGTGGAAAGACAATGCCAGAAAGGTTCAGTCGACTGGCAGCAAGGGATGGCAAGGGAAGCTCGCGAAACCGATTACATAGCCTCACGGCAAGGGAGAGGTTGGGAAGGGAAGAATGCCATTCCATCACCACGTGGTCCATCTCCACTGTCTCAATGAGTCGTGGAATGTGCAGCGGGTCAATTTGGCTGTAAACAGCGAGGTCCGCGGGGAGGCAGCTATTGTAATTGCCTGAAGTCCCAGTCCAAGCGAGGATTGTGGCGTCTCCGGATCCAGTCAGGACATACTCTAGGAGCCGACTGACCGCTTGGTTGCCCTCGCCATAAATCAAAGGGATTGGAGCATTGAATACGCCAAACAGCGAGTATGCAATATCTTCCTCACGTGTCGTTTGGCGCATCGAAGCCAAATAGAGCTTCTCCCGCACCCTGTCTAGGCCCGGACGAAGAGTGGACAACTCCTGCGTGGCGAAGTTCATTGCCTGCTCCATCTCCGAAAGAATTGCGGATGATTCTTTGTGGTTGAAGGTGTCCAAGCCAAGGTATGGCTTCCAGTCTTCGGTGTAAAACTGGACGACCTCGGAAGCAATGTATTCTTGGTATGTCCACCCGCGAGTATTCCAGATGGTCCTCCAGAGACAGCCAAACTGCTGCGAGTGCGACAACACTCCGAAAAGGTGGACGACGGTGAGAGACGAGCCACGATACCACCTGAACATGGCAACCACTGATTCTTGCTGCACCTCCTTGTCGAGTTGGTTCACACAAACTGTATCGCTCCATGCCCATTCGAAGCGAAGAGAGCACACGAGCTCGCAGAACCTTTGCAGCTTGCTGTTCGCAGGAGATGACGGTAGCCCGTAAATTGACGTTTCTGGACTAGCTGGAATGTCAGTTCGTTGGGTTGCCAAGTATGCGAGAACATTACATATCGGTTGAACTTCTTCGCCACTCTCCAAATACGTGGATAGTCTAGTTCCGTGGTCATCAGCGACACAAATTCGTTGTAGATTGGGAACACCTCAAATGCTTCTGCTTGCTGTTTCTTGTCATATAGACGGCCCGTGGTGGTGTCGATGAGTACTCGGGGCATATGGCAAATGGTCTGCTCGATAATACGCCGAATGGTAGATGCGGCATCGACATACTGGGAGCGAAGTTCTATCATTGATGTCGATCAACATATTGTGATCTGAGTGATGTTGAGGAAGTGGCTCACCGCGAATATGCTCATCAGGAGCCTGGTCCAGTTTTGAAAGCATTGTGTGGAATGCTTCAATCGCCTCGGCGTGGCGTCTTGCCCCATGTAATGTCGCATGCCTCTTCTCATAGCCTCGATGAGATGATGGGTCGAGCTTGACAGCCTGTGCGCTCTGTTATTGAACACCGTCTGGTACTATTCGATGTGCAAACAATACCTCGTCGGCATCACTGAGCGCACCGTCCCACAATTTCACCGACATGCGTGCTTTGCTCCGTTTGATGAGGATATCCATGCGGTCCACTGGGTTAAGGGACAGTATGGCTGAGAAGTGTTCAGTGGCTTCGCTGTACCTCTGAGAATCTACTGCGATGTCGCCGAGTTTCTCTAGCCCCTCGGCGCATTGCCGTTGAAAACCTTTGTTGGATTTTCAAGTTGAGTCAGTCTTTGGCTGCATTGCTCACGCGGCCACCCACCTAATTCCCATTGCGCTCGCTCATGGAGGATGCTCGTGCCCTCCCCTAGCTCGCTCTGCATCTGTCGGAAACACTCAATTGCCTCCATGAAGTGATTGTCGCTTTTGAGAACATCGCAGATCGCCCGATAAATGTCAAACCTTGGAAGCTTGAACTGTGCCGAGAAGAGGGTCGACATCCAGATTCAAGCAAACATGTAAAGCATACCTTGGCAGCGGCACTCAATGCTTCGTTCACTGAGCCACAAACCAACACCGCGCTCGCCCACTTTATTAGTAAACTGTTCGAGGTCGAGGGCCTGAGCAACAACGCAGTAGAGTAGGCCGCAACCGCAGTTATTTTGAGTGTCGATATGCATTGATTCGTAAAGTCTGGTGTTGGGATTGAATACTTTGTACTGATACACGATGTGGGGACTCACTGGCAAGCCACTCCATCATTAGCTTGTTGGCTCTGACCTCCTCGCTTACGGTGTTCGTGAGTTCGAGAAGAGAGATCGCAGCACCTGTTATGCGGCCGTCGGCATACAGGGCTTCACATTGATGTTTTTGCTCGTGCGCATGTAGGATCTAGGAGAGGCTGTCCGCTCTGTGTTGGGAATCGGCATACTGGGTGCGGAGTTGCTGAACGGTTTTTTCGAGATGCGTGATTCTGCTGTCTAACATATGGACACAGATGTCAATGAAGCGCGAGTCAGGATGGCGAAGGACGCACTCGAGTTCATGTCCTGTGCACGAAGGGGCTTGATAGTTTCGTTGAGGGTGTACTCCTTCTGGTTTGCTGCGCATTGGGAGTCAGCGAAGTTTCGTTCAAGGTGCGCGATTTTGCTGTCTAATAAATATGGATGTCAACAACACGCGAGTCAGGGTGGTGATGGACGTGCACTCACGAAGGGACTCGATAGTTTCGTTGAAGCCATCCTTCTGCAGATTGGTTGCGCGCTTGGAGTCGGAGAGCTGGTTACGAAGCTGCTGAATGGTTTGTTCGAGATGCGCGATCTTGATGTCTAATGAAAATGGATGTCAGCGACATGGGAGTCACGGTTCTCAGGCTCATAGACGCACCCGGACTCTCCGCCTGTGCATGAAGGGACTCAATTGTTTCTTCGGACCCAGCCTCTTCCACCCTGGCACGCTAAGGAAAATTGTAACAATCAACAAAACAGTTTGTTGTTAGTGAAGCCACCTCACGCAGGGACATTTTGATGCAAGCACTAACATCGTCAAAGTAGGATGACGGAAGGATGTCAAAGAGACTGCAAAGGGTGATTTCCTGGCCTCCACCAATTACAATTTCGTAGTTCGCTGAGATGGCCACGGCGTCGATTTCAACTGTATGCTGGATGATAGACCCGACTTGCTCATGCGTCGTAACACCCCAGAACGAGACAGATAAGTTCGCAGAAGCTGCGATGAATGTGCCGTTGCTTGCCAGGGCGCCGCACCTGGGAGCCTGGTCGTCGTGAATGAGCCATTTCGAGAGCGCCGTCCCGGTAAATACATCGACACAGTTGATGTTGCCGTCGCGAGACAGGGCAAAGAGACACTGGCTATCACTGGCCCAAGCAAGGGATTGGTCTAGGACCAAATTGAGTCTGATTGGCACGTCGACAAGGATGCGGCCATTCTGACTGTCGTAGATGCGAACGGGGTGGTGATCCCACGCAGTAGTGGCGATAAGCGTCCATCGGGTGAGAATTTGACTGCGACCACGGCGTCGTTGTGTTGCAAGGGACTGAGCAGTCGCTGGCCAGTAGAGCACGACCAGACACAGGCAGTCTCGTCATACGAACCCGTCACGATTTTCATCCCATCCGGAGACACATCAACAGCGCACACCCAATCGTTGTGTGCCTTGAACTCGGCGACCTTTTCATGGCTCTCTGCATTCCACACCGTCACTTTGCCACTGTCTGTCCCACTGACGACCCACTTCCCATCTCGTGACACCACGATGTTGTTGACCTCACTCCCCGCATCCATTGGCGTTCCCACCTCCTTGCCATCTTCTACTCCCCAACGTCGAATTATCCCCTCCTGCCCACCGCTTATGACGTGCTTCCCGTCAATAAGGAAGGCAACTGAATATATGTTGTTTTGACCGTTGATTTTGATATGTTTTGTTTCTTGTTCGCGACTGCTATTGGAAGAGGGTCTGTCTGCACTCCCCTCTTGAGTTTCCCATCAGTATCGCACCCTTATGTCTTGCCCACGTACTCACCATTCCTCAACCACCAACCTATTCTTCAAAACCGAAACATCCTTGGCCAGATATTAGAGCGGTGGAAACAAGGGTGCGCGGTCGTCTCATTGCTGTACGCAGTTGTTGCCTGGCATGCACGTATCTTCTTACCATCATACATCGGTTCACACACCCTCCAAACGCACCCCCTTCTGATTGTCATCGTCGTACTGGTGACCTCCGATTCTTTTGATCAGGAAAATTGTATGTTCACAAGTGGTGCCTGTGTGGCTTCCTACTCCGTTCGTGCTTCCCTTTATCTTGTCATAAAACGCGCAACAGAATACGTTGACTCTTTGCAAAGCATGCTTCAGCCACGAACGCAGTCCATCCACAAGTCCACAAATCCCAGCAAGCGAATATATTACCACGCGATCACTACACGAGCCCCAACGCAGCAGGTTCGTCTTGAGTTATCTCCGCTCGATACCTTTGAACGTCCCCGTCCCTCCTAGCCCGTCAGTCTTCACTGGCTGCATATCCCTGTCCTTTTCCTGGCTCGCCTTCGTCGCGATCCGAATCCCAGCTATCTTGCACACCGACGCCTCACGTGAAATCCGTCACCCGTTCATCCACCATAATGTAGAGAGCCTCGAAGATGGTTCTACATGTAACCACTGTCGACTGCCTTCATCCCGATGGACACTTGTCATTGCAATCGTGGTGCTGATGCTTACTATCTCAACGCTTGTTTCCCAAACGTTTCTTTGGCTTGACGACTGGATCTCCCTTCATCTGAGCCCTACATCACGCGTCATTTCATCTGCGGGATTCGCGCACTGTCTTTGAATGCGTAGCCAAAACGGGGAAAGGTGTTCCCGAGGACGAGATGTAATTGATGACCACGTTTTCAGGGGGATTGCTAGTACCTGACATATCGTCGTCAATCAATAGCAGGCATCGGATACAGACCTCGATCCCAGATGGAAGCCGCAACGTCCGGGTCGGAGACGACGCACTGAACAGTGTACCCTGCTTCATCACACCATTGCGAGCTCGCCAGAGGCGTCAGGCGGTTCCCAAAAGTGTTGATCGCGACGTCCTCGGATTTCATGTCATGCAGCGGGAAAGTAGCTGACATCACGTTGCCATCCCTGGATTGACACGACAGTTCCCGTGGCTGGAACAAGTGATAGATCTCACCTGGTGTGGAATGGATCCAACGGTGGTGACAAAGCGCACCGGACTTTGGTCGAGGGAGAAGGCCAGAAATGAGCAGCAAATGCGTAGTTTAGTGGGAAACGCCTGGTGCGGCGTGGATGATCTACACAGACTATACTTTCTCTGCATTATCCAAGGCAGCTGGACTTCCAGAGTGCTCGCACATCGCTTGGCTTCAGGAGGATCCGGTTAACCTCAGTTTGATCGAGTGAGCTGCAGTCGAGTGCCGATTGATCGTCATCTCGTTGCTGAGCGTCTGTTGCTGGTTGGTGTCACAGTTTCGCCAAGTTTCTTCAGCTTCTCGGAACAGCGTCCACCAGAGCTTGTAATGGATCCAGCCACCACTACTGATCTCCCGCATTTGCACATCTTGCACGAGTGTAAGTGGCTCTTTGACGGAACCTCGGACTGACGATATGCACAAAGTCAATGATACGAAGCGAAGCGAAGAACAACTTGCGACGTCAATTGCCCGGGAAGATATGTAGTGTGAAAAGTGGATGACGAATGTAGCTCTTAGGAAGCTGAGCCAAGATGTATCGTACCGAGGGTCCATGGTACTTACTACTGGGGCCGGGACTACAGTACTTCGATCGTGCGGATGCCGTCTATCAAGTCACCCAACGAAGCCTCCTCGCGGACCTGGACCATGATCAGACTGTCCGCGGCAACTCGCCTGTACTCTACACGTGACAGCCGCTCGAACAAGAGTGCTCCAAATGACTGCCTAAGACGAGCGATGAATCGAAGCACTCGTGTGGTTCTGTCCAGCGCAGCTGCACCACTCAAGAATTCTTGGTCTAGCAGCGGGCGGATCCATGGATGGAAGAGACAGAGGTCCTTCGTCCCAGTCAAGTTGTCTGCTGTCTTGACCTCTATGTCCCCGAGCGTGGACGTCCTTATATGGTATACATGGAGGTTTGTCGTCAGATCTGGATCTGAGACGTGGACGAGTTCAGTGAGGTGAAAAAGAATGCCGGGAAGTCGCAGTCGACTGGCAGAAATGGAAGGTGAGGGAAGTTCGTTGAGGCGGTTATACATTATCACGGCCAGGGAGATGTTAGGCAAGGATGAACGGAATGCTGTGAGGATACTGTCCATCTCAGCCATCTCGATGGGCTGAGGGACGTGTGGCGGCACGAGTTCATTGTAGACGGTGAGGTCGATGGGTAGGCAACTATTGTAACTACCCGTGCGCCCGGTCCAAGCGAGGATTGTGACATCGCATGAACCTGTTAAAATGTGTTCCAGGAGACGACCAACTGTGCGATCGCCCTCGTCATATATGACCGGGATGGAGAGATTGAAAAATCCAAACAATGAGTACACAGTGTCTTCAACGAGCGTTGATTGGCGCATTGAAGCCAAATAAAGCTTGTCGCGCGCTCTGTCGAAGCCAGGACGAAGGTCAGCCATTTCCTGTACAGAAGCTCCAGTCGTCTGTTCCACCTCCAAAATGATGGAAGGTGATTCTTTGTGGTCAGACAAAGAACGTGAGTGTCAATGAAGCGTGAGCCAGGGCAGCGATAGACACACTTGAGATTTCGTTCATGATATATTTGTCCTGATTGACTGCACGCCGGAACATAGCGGGTTCATGACAGAGTTTTTGTACCATTTTCTCCAGATTGCCTATTTTTTCGTCTGATGGACGTCAGGGAAGCGTGAGTCAGAGTGACGCGAACGCACTTGAGCTTGTTTCCTGTGCATGCAGGTCTGCAAGTGGTGACTTGATGATCTCGTCCAGACTATGGTCCTTCTGAATGGCTGCCTGTCGGGATTTCGCAAGGTCGTTGCGGAGTTGCTGGATGGTGTTTTCGAGGTGAGCGATTTTGCCGCCTAATAGACATGGGTGTGAATGAAGCGCGAGTTGAGGTGGCAATGGACGAACTTAAGCCCTCATTCTGTACATGATTCGTTTCCCTGGTCCCCTCGATACCGGCCTCTTTCACATCCATGCGCCAGCTTTCTCGCCCACGAGCCATCTGTTGCAACCAACAAAGGGGATATTAGTGAGGAAGACATCTCACGCAGCGAGTTTCTGTTGCAGTTGAGC
Organism: Lanmaoa pseudosensibilis; assembly: GCA_038092875.1. Lineage (NCBI taxonomy): Eukaryota > Fungi > Basidiomycota > Agaricomycetes > Boletales > Boletaceae > Lanmaoa > Lanmaoa pseudosensibilis. Next base: position 1,902 of record JBBPRF010000954.1, on the reverse strand, counting down.
TTACAACATCAAGGTAGTGAGAGGGAAGGATATTGCGGAGACTGCGAAGGGAGATCCGCTTGCCTCTGCCCATCACAAGATCGTGGTTCGCTGAGATGGCTATGCACACGACGCGATCTGTATGCTCGATGACAGGTCCAATTTGCTTGTGGGTTGTAGTGTCCCAGAATGATACCGATGAGTTATCAGAGACTGCGATGAATGTGTCGTTGCTTGCCAGGGCGATGCACTCTCCGGGATTGCGGGTGTTGAGGATGGACCATTGGGAGAGCCTTGTCCCGGTAGACACGTCGAGACACTTGACGATCCCATCTTCAGATAAGGCGAAGAGTTGTTCGCTATTGCTGGCCCAGGAGAGGGACTGGTTTGTGTACGAGTTGACTTGGATCGGGAAGTCGACGAGGAAGTCGCCGTTCTGACTGTCGTAGATCCGAACCCAGTCGCGCCATGTGGCAGTGGCAATGAGGTGCCCGTTGGGTGAGAATTTGACCGCGGCCAAGATAACATTGTGTTGCAAAGGGTCGAGCAGTCGCTTGCCAGTCGAGAACGACCAGACACAAGCAGTCTTGTCGTCCGATCCGGTCGCGATTTTCGTCCCATCCGGAGAGACATCCACCGCATACACGTATCCGTCGTGTCCTTTGAACTCGAACGCTTTTTCGTGGCTCTCCGCATTCCACACCATCACCGTGCCTGTTGCCATCCCACCTATCACCCACTCACCATCTCGTGACACCACGATGTTGCAAATAGTATTCCCCGCATCCATTGGCGTCCCCACCTCCTTGCCATCCTCTACTCGCCAACGTCGAATTTTCCCCCCGGCGCCACCCCTCACAATGTGATTCCCATCAACGAGCCACGCCACTGACCAAATCGTATCTTGGCCATCTATTTGCATCGGTCTTGTTCTCTTTTGGTGAACGATACTGGAGGGGCTGTTTTCAGTCGACTCTTGGGTCCTCGTCAATACTGCACTCTCAAATATCTCGTCTCGGTACTCACCATTCCCTGACTGCTGGTTTGGTCTCGAAAACATACTCGGCCAGGTATCGCGGCGATGGGAAGGAAGATGAGTGGTGTCTACTTGCGACACGGGGCCATCCTCGTCTGGTCACCACGTGTCTCCTTATCGAAATGCATCAGTTCACACACCTATGATCATCTCGGAGCACACGGACTTTCTTGCCGTCATTGTCGTAACCCCCAAGTTGAAACTGTTCTCGAAGTTGGTGGTAACGGGCCGCAGCGATGGAGCGAGCTCCACGGCAGTCGGGGCACTCGAGTGTGATGGAAAGGAGTACTTCTGTAGCTTCATTTATGCCTATCGCATTGATAAGACGCGTTGAATGCCTCTTCTCCGCATCCAACCTCCGGCATCCGACATTGGTTACTTCTGATCGGTACTTCCACAGTGACAACATCATCGATTGGTCAATATGCAAAAGTACCATCCCGCAGCTCGGGATGACGATCTGAGGACGCGGTATCAGGGCGAAGATTATCCATTGGACGACCTGTCGCACGTCGATCATACAGAGTCGGCGTAAGCATATTGTTTACATAAAATTCCTTCATTCTAGACATGACAGAGGAAACACGGATACCCCGCCATATTCCACAAAGGAGGAAAGCAGGAGGAGTGAGGCGACCGCTCTTCATATCGTTTCCGTATCATCGAACAATAAGTGATTACGAAAGATTGGACTGGCATCAGCAATATCAAGCTTCCTCCATATTCACCACCAAAACAGTCTCCGCCGCTGTCAGTGAGATTGGACGACCATCAACGGGTCACATCACTGCTGGGGCTAAGGGTGTCCCTTACCCTGAGCCCACGGACTCAGGTCTGGAAGGATGGCGGGAACAAGTGGTGTCTTTATCTGCCATTTAGGAAATCAG
>JBBPRF010000953.1:0-12614 GCA_038092875.1 Lanmaoa pseudosensibilis | reverse complement strand
CAGAGGTAGTCTGGTAGGAGATGTCAAAATCCTGGAGGAATAACATCCATTGGGCTTGTCGTCAGAATAGCTTATGGGGTTGTTTGAAGTAGGATAGGTTTTTGTGGTCAGTGATGACAGAGACAGGGAAAGATGTTCCTTGGAGGTAATGTCGCCATTCTTCTAGGGCATGGATCACAGTGAGGAGTTCTCTGTCATAGATGTTGTAATTTCGTTCAGCAGCAGATAGGGTTTTAGAAAGGAAGGCACAGGGATGTAGATCCCCATTCTCGTCTTTCTGCATAAGAACCGCTCCGGTGGCAGTCAGAGAGGTGTCAGTCATGACAAAGAACAGTTTGAATGTATTGGGCATGAGAAGTATGGGGTAGCAGGTAAATGCTTCTTTGATGGTGGTGAAGGCATTTTGTTGGGTGGTTCCCCACTCCCACTTGGCATTTTTCTTGGTGAGGTCATGGAGAGGTTGGGCCACACTCGAGAAGTCCGGAATAAATCTTTAATAGAAGTTGCAGAATCTGATGAAGGATTGCACCCCTTTTACCAAGGTAGGGGGTTTCCATTCATTGATGGCCTTTAGTTTGGTAGGGTCCATCTTTACCTGTTCTTCTCATATGATCATTCCGAGATATTCCACTTCATCAACATCGAAGAAGCATTTTTGCAATTTTAGGAAGAGTTTGTGCTCTCTGACCCATTGGAGGACTTTCCAAGTTTGTTCCTGGTGTAAGGTTTTATTGTTGGAGTGAATGAGGATGTCATCCATGTAGATGACAAGCCATCCTTCCACTATCATGTCAGCAAAGGTATGGTCCATCAGGGCTTGGAAGGTGGAAGGGGAGTTGCATAATCTGAAGAACATTATGGTTGGCTCAAAGAGGCTGAAGGGGGTAATGAATGCTGCTTTCCAATGATCTTCGGATTGTATGAGGACGTTATTATATCCCCATCTGATGTCCATTTTGGTGAAGGTTTTCGATCCCTTGAGCTTGTCCATCAGGTCAGAGATCAAGGGAAGCAGGTAAGCATTTTTGACAGTGAAGGAGTTGATATATCTGTAATCCTGGCAAGGGCATAATGAGCCATCTTTCTTAGGTATGAAAAAGAAGGGAGCAGCTTGTGGAGATTTTGATGGGATAATCTTCCCTGAGGCAAGGTATTCATCTATGAAAGCTTGACAAGCTTCAGTCTCCTTAGGGTTTAGGGGGTAGGCTTTTGCCACCTTCGGGAGGAAGTCCTCATTGAATTCAATGGCGTGGTTGAATGTTCAAGAGGGGGGAAGCTGGTCTATGGTTTTCTTTTCAAAGATGTCATTGAAAAAGGAATATGGAGCAGGTAACTCGCTTTTCTTTCTTTCTTCTTTTTGTGCGAGTTCAGTGGCAAAGGTGGTTTTGCGAAGGGAGTGAGAGTTGTGCTTTTGCCAAAGCTGTGACATTTTGTGATTGGGATCGAGGTCTAGGTAGTGTACTAGGTATCATTGGAAGATCAATCGGGGGGAGTTATGGTATAGTTTGGCAAAGTGGTCTGGGATGTGTACCTTTCCAGTCGTCCAGTCTATGGTGGGGTTAACCTCCCTTAACCAGGATAATCCTAGGATCATATTTTCTTTTCCACAATTTAGAACATAGAAATCTTGTTTTCATTTGATTTTGGCTATACAGATGAAAAGGGAGACTTTATGACAGATGACTTCTCCTTGGTTGTGTGTTCCATCTATGTTTTGTGCTCGGAGGGGTTTGAGGAGGCAAGTCTGAGGATAATGTCTTTTTAGGACAAGGTCTTGGTTGATGAAGCATCCAGTGGCCCCGCTATTGATAAGGGTGAAAGTGTTGATGATTTGTGCTCCTTCCCTTGAGAAAATAGAAACGGGGATTCAGATTTCCAGGGCTTTACAGTCTAATACTATTACAGGAGCAATAACTTGTGGAGAAGAAGACATTGTTACTTTCCTCCCTTTCAAAAATCCTCAACTTCTTCTATTTTGGTGGATGCCATGGCTTCTTCCTCAGCTGGAGCCCCTTTCTCTTCTTCAAAACAAGTTTTAAGGACTTTAAGGACATCTTCCTTGAAGACTTTTCTGTTGTCCAGTTTCTTTATGTAGGAGTCGATAGGGGAGGTTTTCGCTGCTGTTATGATCCTATCACGAATGACAAAACCACAAGGCTCAGTGACACGTCTCGCAGAGTACACAGCTTCTGGCACAAAGGTATGTGGAGTTTTCACCCAAGTTCAACACTGACCTACAAGGAGAATGTACTCCAGGCAATGACCAATGGTGGTAAACAAAATGGATTAGACTGGGGAATCCAGTTGCAAGTGTCTAGCTTATATATGTTACAGGCGCACGCACAGACCATGCTGTGTGTGAGAGGTTTTACTAAGTAAAGAAGAAACCCTGTGAGTGACAGCGTGAGATAACAAGCAGAAATAACTGTGGGAATAGATAAGGTGTGAAGAAGACAGAGATTAAAACCATGAGGCATGTCACATGATTAGGTCTAGACCATGGTCACATGATTGTTTCTCACGATTACATGCACTAGTCATGTGGCTGGTAAAGGCAAAATGATAAGTCTGAAAAAGTTTGAAAATATTCATATTATAACACTACCCTCTTTTTAAGACTCAAATTCCAGGCGAGTCATGGAAGGCTTGGTGGTCATGAAGTTCTCATAAGGAGAGAATAAAGAGTTGAAAGCAGAGACAGTGAGTCCACGGAGTTTGTGAGGTGTGGAAGGGTTCTTTTTGTGGAAGTCGGCGACTGCCTGTGGCACTGTGTGGATGATGTCGGCTAATTCCCATGTATGATCTGTTTCGTCATAACCCTTCCAATGAACAAGATACTCTAACTTCTGGCCGCAGAGACGTGATGCGGCTAGGTATTTGATTTCAAACTGCTCCTCTCCTTCTTGGTCTACCTCGATTGCTTCAGGACGGACTTTGGGCTGTCCAGATAAGGTTTCCTGATAAGATTTAATGTGAGAGATATTAACCATGGGGTGAATATGAATAGAGTTCAGCAATTTGAGGATGACGGCATTTGGAAGGACTGCAGTGATAGCGTATGGTCCAATCCATTTTTGTGTAAGCTTTTTTGCTGTATACAGAAGTTTGAGTTTATCTGTGGAAAGCCAGACCTGCTGACCAATGGAATACTCCAGTACTTCTGAACAATTCTTCTCAGCTGAAGTAATCATTCAGTCTTGTGTGGCTTCTAGAGCTGCTTTTATCTTTTTGTGAGAACAACCCATATCTCCGGCAAAACCTGCTAATTTCCCTTTGAAACCTATATGGGGTGCATAGTTCCAAGTGATGTTAAAGGGAATGGTTCCAGTGGTGGTAGTGAGTGTGTTGTTGTGGAAGAATTGGGCCATTTTGAGCCAGTCTGCCCATTCATTCTGCTTCTTTCCTACGTAAGCGTAGAGATATTGTTCTAGATCTCAATTGACATGCTCTGTTTGGCCATCGGTTTGAGGATGATAGGCCATGGAAATCTTCTGGGAAATACTGAGGAGTTTGCATAGTTCCTTGATAAAGGCAGAAATGAACTGGGGACTGTGATCAGAAATGAGCATGGAGGGTAGTCCGTGGGTACACCAAATGTGATCCCAGAATAAAATAGCTAAGTCCGAAGATGAACAAGTGTCATGTGTGGGAATAAATACAACTTCTTTAGAAAATCAATCAACAATGACACAAATAGCAGTAAAAGAACGTGATTCAGGTAATCCCATAATGAAATCTACCAAAAGATCTTCCCACGGTCATTTTGCGATGGGGAGAGGGAGAGGTTTTGCTACCAGTGCCTTTTGCTTACCCTTCATGAGGGCGCACACTTGGCAGCTATCTACATAAGTTTTAACATCCTTGGTAATGCCAGGCCATGAAAAATAGCAAGTAAGGGTATGAATAGTTTTAGAATGTCTGCCATGTCCAGCAATAGAAGAATCATGACAAAGAGTTATTAAATGAGTACATAATGATTCTGGTATGAAAACTTTGTTTTTGTCATTTTTGAAAATATTCATAGTAGAGTTGAAAAGAAAGTTGTTCACTGCATCAACCCCCAGAGAGGCTGACTCAGCTTCCAACTTCGAAAGAAAGTCCGATGATAAAGAAATAGAATTAATAAAAACAGAAGGAGGCAAGACCGTCACATTGCTGTTATGATCCTGCACTGCCTCTCCATGGTCCGGTCGACGTGAAAGCGCATCAGCCCATCCATTCGTAGAACCAGGTTTATAAATAAAGACATAATTGAACTCTTGAAGAAGGGTGTGCCAATGGGCTTGCCGACCGCTTAAAGTCTGCGGCTTCTTCTAGTATTCTAGATTCTTGTGGTCAGTCCAGATTTCAAATCGTTCGCGACCAATAAGATAGTGACACCACTCTTCCAGTGCCTGAATTACTGCAAGTAATTCCTTGTCATAAATAGGGTAATTGCACTCTGCGCTATCAAAGGAATGAGAGATAAAGGCCACAGGCCTCCAGTTACTGTCATCGCATAAGGTAGAGAGCACAGCTCCTGTGGCGATATCCAAGGCATCTGTTTCAACCCTGACTTCTTGTTCCCAATTAGGATAAGCCAAAAGCAGTGCAGTTGTAAAATGCTTCTTCAAAGTGTTGAATGCCTTTTGTTGATCGGGACCCCACATGAATGGAACATCTTTCTTGGTAAGGTCATTCAGGGGGTGTGCGATCTTGGCAAAGCCTTCTATGAATCGTCTATAATAATTACACAGTCCGAGGAATCCCTGGAGCTGCTTTAAGCGAGTGGGAACGGGCCAATCCATAACCCCTGCCACTTTGCTCGACTGCATCTCTACCCCCTTTTTAGATACGACCATGCACAAAAAGTCCACTTTGTCCTGAGAGAAGGCTCACTTGGAGGGTTTTACATAAAGATCATTCTCATGTAAGCAGTAAAGAACCTCTTTTACTACCTCCTCATGCTCCTCCTTTGTCTTCTTGGACGTAAATATCATACAATCATCTATGTAAATAATTACTACAGCATACATATCATTAAAAATATTGTTCATCATTTGTTGGAATGTGGGAGGAGAGTTAGTCACTCCAAAATACATTATGGTGGGTTTGTAGGTGCCGATGGGGGTGACAAAGGCACCTTTTCATTTGTCACCTTCTTTGATTTGTACATTATTATACCCCCAATGTAAGTCAAGGGCAGTGAACATATCAGCATTTTTTAGCCAGTCAATAAGCTGTGGAATTAATGGAAGCGGATAAGAATTCTTTACTGTACCTTCATTTAAATATCGGTAATCAATGACCATTCGTTTCTTGCTGTCTTTTTGGGAATGAAAAAGACTGGCAAGGTCTGTGGGGATTTGGAAGGTTTGATGTATCCCTTCCTAAGTTCCTTGTCTATGAACACGCGGACTTCTTCCATTTCAATATTGGATAATGGAATTACCTGACCCTTTTTTGGAACAAAGTCCAGCTTGAGATCTACGGCATGATCCCAAGGCTTTTGTGTCAGCATTCTCTCAGATTCTTTTTCCAAGAAGACATTGAGAAACTCGTGATAGACCTGTGGGACTTGGTCAATGAGTCCTTCTTCTATAGTACAAATGTGAGCGGGCTCTGGTGCATAGAAAGTGGAAGTGCCAGGTTCTGTGCCCATAATTTTACAGTATTGAGTACAACGTGGGAAGGAAATTGTCTTTTGGGTCCAGTCAATCTTGGGGTTATGGCAATAAAGCCAGTCATACCTGATGATCATCCGGTGAGTACCCAATTTAGAAATATAAGTGTCTAGTGTTTTGTAATGTCCCATGACTTTCACAATCAAAGACACTGCGTGATGGATTTGGCCAATAGCCCCTTCTGATCCATCTGCGTTATGTATCTTAATCGGTTTGTCTAAGGTATAATAAAGAATTCCATGGTGTAATACATAGTCCTGATCAATGAAAGTATGGGTAGCATCTGAGTCCAAGAGAGCTTTGAACCGGTAGCATTCCCAGTGACCATTCTGCTAACACATGATGACTGTCTCAAGCGAGAACTCTCCACTGAATGACAAAGTTGTGCCACAGTGCATAGCAGTCATCGAAACTTTGAGGGGTTTATAAATAGAAGAAATTTTTTGTTGTCTATTCAGAGAACCAAGCACACTATTATTAGACTCTGGTGCCACACTCAATTGAGACGCTCTGATGGAGGAAGACATGGTACGTAATACAACCAAAAGGTTAGAAATAGGAAAATCTAAGTCTGTACAATCAAGAAGAGAAGAACTATGTACATTTGGTCCATGCATGTGAGAACCCTCATCCCTCATGTGCTGTTCCCTTTTAAAGCCTGGGCTGCCCTTTGCCTGGCTTCTGCTTCGAACTTATCTCAGTAGTAAGCTTCCGCTTCTTCCGAGACAAAACCTTATTGTGCTGCTGCTTGCGCTGCAGGAGCGGCTACTGTTACACAAAGCATATGACAACCGGAACACTCCTAAGAAGTAGCACTAGACGAGCAATACTCATGAAGAGACTAATGTCCACTAGCCTACAGAGATAAGGAGTTCAAAGGATGAGGGAAGTCAAGTGAGGATCGACTTAGGACACAAGGTCTGAGGTGGTTCAAGATAACACTTATATTGCATACATCAAGAGTGAGGAGTACAGATAGTAGATGTACAGATTATATAGTGTTGACCAGCGTGCACAGACCAAGAGATATGAAAGACGTAAATGGAAAAGAAGGTCATAGAAACTGGTGGAAAGTGGGAAAGACTAGCTGCTGTGAGAGAAGTGGTGGAGGAGGTGTAAGTCCGATGATAAGGTCAATGGAGAAGACAAAAGAAGTATGGAGAGGCAGTGTTTGTGAGTAAGAGATAAGCGGCATAAGGTCAGATAGGGGTGCCTCTCCAAGTCATGCAAGTACCACGTATGAGGAAGAGTAGAACACAAGAAGAAAGAAGGAAAATTGTAACAGCTACCAGTGGAGTGGGGGGGGGACAACCTGTGTAATGCTGGGCAACCTGCACCTGTTTGTACCCATTGTACAATGGTGGAATGTAACAACCTTGGTTATAGTCCCATGTCCATTGTTGCCGAACCTGCGATGTGTGGGGGAATTGTTGATAAGGGTTCAATGGGCAGTCGGGCTTGATATGCCCAGGTTTCCCACAATGGAAACAGGTCCTTGTATCAGGACGAGGTCCTGGTGCAGCCTGCTGCACTCCTATTTCCATTGGGGCACCACGGCCTGGTTGAATTCCAGTTGCTGTAAACTGGGGATGTGATGGCAGGGGAGCGGACAGAGAATGATAAGGGCCCAAAGGCTGTGGAGGAGGGAGACAAGGGAAGCAGGTAGGGGGGCCACGTTCTACGGTGAGCTGCTCCATTGCTCTGCCTACTTGTCAACAGGTGTCTGCTAACACATCATACTCCTTATAAAGGAGGTGAGGGCAATTGAGCATTACCCTTTCGTAGATGTGGTAGTCGACTGCCTTTTTGAGGAGCGAGCACATGTGGTAGTCCTCGATCCCAGCTTCCTTTCTTAATACCTCAAACCTTTGCAGGAAGAGGTCAATGGGGTGTCCATTTTGGCACAAAGCCTCGAGCTTTTGGAGCGACTTATGAGTAAGGATGTTGATCCAGAAATATGCCTTTATTTCTTGTTGAAGCAGAACCCAGCTAGGCCAGGCTGCTTCTCCTTTAACCCCAGTTACAATATTTGAGGCATTTCATACCTCCGTGGTCTCATCATTGAGATACTTTTCGAGGGTAATCTGAGCAAATCCCTTGGCTTTCTTCTCTAGGCGAGATAGCACAGCGATTGTCCAGAGCTTGTCCGATTTCCATGCCTGGGCATCAACCCACAATCTCAGGCACACCCACCAAAGACAGAACGTGTTTCGATCACTGTTCCATTTTTCAGGGTTGGCAATCTTTTTCATCATGTTTGCCTTTTCCTTGTCGACATTTAAGTTGGTGAGGCGCTGGACAAGATTGTCGAGGTTGATTTGGCCCAACATATTTTATTACTGAACAGAGGGAGGAACGGGGGCAAAGGTAAGGATGGAGATGTTCAAGGCGGTGGTGAGAGACAAAAAATGAGAGCACATTTGTGCACTTTTCTATCCGAGACACAATGGATTCTTCTTTCAGCTGCTTACTGCCTGGTATCTTCCAACCAGACTCCGGGCAACCTATAAATTTGAAAATGTGAGAGTATCTTCTTTCAGAGGCGACCGCAGTGACCTATCATAAAACACTAAATAAAACCTATCCAAAAAGAAAAAACTATCTAAGAGAGTTGGGGAGTGAAGGAACCGGATACACCTGGCTACAGTGGGGGGAATACTGCCCTTGTCAGACGTGACATTATGGGTGATCACACGAACCTGCCCCTTGTAGCGTTGAAGGGGATACAGACCGTTAGGCACTCAATGAACAACAGGGGCTTGTGCACTATCCCCAGCAGCAACGTTATTCGTATTTATGACGGCAAACAACCGTATATGCAAGCATTTCACCAGGTGCTTTTCCCGCTAGCATCAAGTGCTAGTTCCTCTTGTTCCCTTAGCTCTGGGACCCAAGCATTGTGTATGACAGTCTAATTCAAGTGTTATGATCCTATTGTGAATGACAAAACCACAAGGCTCAGTGACACATCTCGCAGAGTACACGGCTTCTGGCACAAAGATATGTGGAGTTTTCACCCAAGTTCAACACCAGCCTACAAGGAGGATGTACTCCAGGCAATGACCAATGGTGGTAAATGAAATGGATTAGACTGGGGAATCCAGTTGCAAGTGTCTAGCTTATATATGTTACAGGTGTGCACACAGATCATGCTGTGCATGAGAGGATTTACTAAGTGAAGCAAGATGAAAGAAGAAACTGTGTGAGTGACAGCATGAGATAACGAGCAGAAATAACTGTGGGAATAGATAAGGTGTGAAGAAGACAGAGATTAAAACCATGAGGCATGTCACGTGATTAGGTCTAGACCATGGTCACATGATTGTTTCTCACAATCATGTGCACTAGTCACGTGACTGGTAAAGGTGAAATGATAAGTCTGAAAAAGTTTGAAAATATTCATATTATAACAGCTGCCCTGATCTGAGTGGTGGGTTTGGTGGGAGAAGTGGCAGAGGTGGATGGTTTGCTAGAGCGAGAAGGATGGTTGGTGGTCCTGCAACCTACTTTGTGGCAAATGAAGCAATGATTTTCCCTCATGTGTCTTGCCCTTTCTACAGGGGAGAGTCTGACAGCATCAACATCCATGGCATTTGGGTCCCTGTGGGAGGAAGATGAGTGGGAGAATGGGAGGAAGGTCCTTTTATCTTGGGGGTCGGAGATGCAGCGGAAGTTGGCATGGAATTGAGTGGCTTTGGCAATCCAATCCCTTAAAGTAGAAGGGACAGTTTCCATGGAGAGGACCCACTCAAAGAGTTTGGAGTCCAAGCCCCAAATAAACTATTCGATGAGTGTGTTCTCGTCTTTGAAGCCAGATTTAGCTGCTAAGAGTTGGAATTCCGAGATATACTTCTCAAATCCGTCTTTCTTGTCTCAGTAGTTTTGTCTGAGGTTTTCCAGCTCAACTCTTGCCTTGGCAGCTACATTGTAGGAGGAAAAGGTCTTCCTAAAGTCTTCCACCATCTTGGCGAAGGTTTTGTCATCATCTTTGATTCCTTCGTCTGCAAGTTTTAGGTACCATTCTTCGGAGAAGTCTCTTCCTCATCCCTTGCTCATCTTACTCAGGGAGACAAGGAATTTAGTGTCATCACTATAGAGGGTTTCATTCATCTTCAAATAGGCTGCCATGGCCAGGATCCATCTAGATGCATCATTCAGGTCTCCAGAGAGGTCATCAGGGGGACCAGCTTTCAATTCAGTCTTTCTAACTGGGGTGTCTGCCATCTCCACATCTATAGGTGTTTGAGAGTTTGCTCGAGGGGTGTCAAAGTTGTCAAGGGTTTCATCTCTGGATGGCTCAATCCCAAGAAGTTCTTCTGGTTTAGGTGAATCTATATGATAGCCTCTTCTGCCAACTCTGGAAATGCTGGGCAAAGGTTCATGCTTCTGCTAAATAGCAGAGGCGTAAGGATGAGCTAGTTCTTTTGTTATGCTGGAGCACAGCTTCTAGCTATAGCAACCACTTATAGGAGTAGGTCGAAGTCTCATAGAGCAAATAGGAGTCTCAGCACTTAAGATTGCAATCAATAAGGCTAGAAGACTAGAAACTACACTGGATTGTGTAGAACTAGCTGAGGAATAGTAGTACAAGGGCAGCATATTTATAGGGTCAGCTGTGGAGCACAGACCAGGCGGTATGCCACAGCAAATTACTGGAAGGGGAAACAAAGGGAGTCCGCAAAGGGGAACTCCCTTTAAAGGAAAGAGGCTGTCCGTTCGAAAGGTTTTAGACAAAGAAATTAGTATTCGAGAACCAAGCTATCAAAAAGGTTATAGGTGAAGTCTAAGTTGAGTCGCATGAGAGAGAAACAAAAAGGGGAATGGTTCTTGTCAATGCCAAAGGGAAAGTTTGTAACACCCAAGGGCATAGCCCTTACAGGGAGAATCATCAATACCAGATAGATTAATAGAAGGGATACCTTTAACCATTTTATTGGCCTGATGTAATGCATTCTTCGAAAAATAACCCATCCATTGATGCCATAGATAATAAGAATCATTAGATTCTAACAAAAAGGAGATAAGACCATTTATAGGAGTAATCGAACATGACTGAATTCAATGAAGGTTATTACTTGGACACAAGGCAGATGCCTGCATGACCAAGTCTTCCCTTGCATTCCAAATACTGGACACCTTGTTATCAATTTCACATCTATAGCCTTGGCTAGTGAGTGATGAAATTGATATCAAGCAGTAAGTAGCATCTGGAGTATACCATACTTCCTGTAACACCATTGATTTCTTCATAGAACCATGTTGCTGAATAATGACCTTGCCAGGACTGTACATGGGAATCTTTTGTCCACTTGCAACTTTAGCATAGTGAATTCTAGATCCAATGTGAGAGAAATCATCTTCAAAAGGTGAAAGATGATCAGTACAACCACTGTCAAACATCCAGTGGTTTCTGGCAAAACTTAAGTCAGAATCACCTTCTAGTGCAAAAGTCCCATGATAATAGTCAAGAAGATCATCATTGTCATAACCATCTAGTACTGCACTATTGCAGTACTGCAACCTTGGACCTATGTACTGTGGTTGTTCCACAGGTATCTCTCCAACAGGAGGCACAAGAAGCCAAGTTGGTGCATGATCAATGAGATCTAAGTTCCTAAATGATAATACATCAGAAATGAGACCACCAAGTGACAAAGTCACCTTCTTCTTCTTCTTTTTCCCCTTGAACAAGGTTAGAGACTTCTCAGAAGAGGGATTCTCCAAAGAAGTCCCTTCAAAAGGGTGTGGTAGAAGGACTGGCCATATCCATGTTCATTCCATTATCCTCTTCCATCTGCCATTCTGGATTTGTAATGATGCTACTGATATCTTTCATCTTGAAGTCATCTTCTAAATGATCCATAAATCTAAGAGTGGAATCAATGAAGTCTTCTTCAGCAGTGTCTTCCTTTATGACCTCATTTGTAAAACCAACAACCTTGTTAGCTCTACCTTTACCCTTATCCATCTTCCACTTCTGAACCAATGACTTGTTCTACCTATCATTTGGCTTGTTAGACCAACTCAAACCTTTCTTCTTCTGAAAAGGGTTGGCAGAGGACTGCTATTGGTTCTGATAGTAAGGCTGATAGTCACTATCCTGACCTTGATATATCGGTATCTGATAAGAAGGGTTCTGGTTCCTTCATTGATTTTGCTGGGGGAGACCATGCCATATTACAGCAGTTCTGTTGGTAGAACTATCTTCACATTGCATTTTGGAGATCTGAGATGTGAGAGGTTTTGCATTGCATGTGAAGCAAAGGTTGACTTCAGACAACATATGTTTGGTAATAGTGTTTATAGTGAAGTTGGCTTTAGAGACAGTGGCAGTAAGGGTGAAACAGAGTGTGTAAAAGTCATCAGGAAGTAGGGTGAGCGTTAACATTGCCCTAAAGTTCTGAGGAAGATTTAGACCAGTGGCCTGAAGCTGTGCAAACAGCTGAGTGATATTGCTAATATCTTGAGTCGCAGATTTCATATGAATGCAGAAGCAAGAGATGTTGTGGAAGAGTTGAAATTGGCCAGTAAGACCCAGTTTGCCAAAGAGACTAGCAAGTTTTTCCCAAAGGGCTTTGGCTAAGGATATGAGGGCATTCTGATTAAGCCAGTCTTCCTGGACATGACTAATTAGTGAGTCATTGATAGTGGATGTGATGAAACCATTAATTCGCTTATCTAGGAGTTTCTTCACTTAGCTTGATCAGTGGGAACACCAATAAGACTGGCAAAAGTCAAGGTTTCATTGATCATTCTCCAGACAGAATACATCTGGAGAGTGGAGCAAAGGCAAATGACCCAAGTATTATAGTTGGACTGGCCAATAAAGAAAGGAATATAACCCATAGTGGTGAAGTCAATTTTAAATTCAGTGGAAGTGGGAAGAGTGGCTATTATGAAGAATCAGAGAAGATCTCCAAAGACATCATCAGCAAAGAACGATTCAAAAAC
>JBBPRF010000952.1:0-12626 GCA_038092875.1 Lanmaoa pseudosensibilis | reverse complement strand
AGCACACGGTTTCAAGCGGGGAACCACACAAAGCACAGTGAGGATCACGCAAAACGCGGCAAGGAACCACACAAAGTGCGGCGAGGGTCACGCAAAGCGCGGCGAGGAACCACACAAAACGCGGCGAAGATCACGCAAAGCGCGGCGAGGGTCACACAAAGCGCGGCGAGAATAAAAGTGCAAATTTAGCGCCATATGAATAATGGAATTGGGGACAGGAATAAAAGGAAATGCGAAAGTGATCATACGAAAGAAACCGCCTGCGAGAAACAAAAAGCACTCGGATACGGGGAGTCGAACCCCGAGCTGCCGCGTGAGAGGCGGCAATGTTAGCCGTTACACCATATCCGACATGTTGATGTTGCACTTCATAGTCTATATAGACTTATACAGATTTCGTCTCGTGACAACAAAGATTGGCCGCACCCCGGAGTCCTAGATTGCATGGCCTCGACAGCGACGGTGACCGCAGCGTCGGTCGTCGAGCAACTCGATAAATCTCCCGACGTGCTGACATGGCTCAACACCGTTCTCAACGTTCCCGGCGATGCCGCGTCCAGTGATCCCCCGCTGGTCGTCCACGCCTCCACCCTGGATGCGCTTCAGACCGCGACGTCCATAGCAGCTCAATCGACGTCTGCAACCCTCGAGCACACCATCGACGACATTGCCCGCGCTGCCCCTCGTCTTTCCTATGACATCCACTTCACTCGGGATGGCGCACTAGCACTCCGTAACGTCCTAGCGCAGTCCCTCCCGCCTTCGCACTCTCGCAGCTCAGCTCAGACTACAACCGACTCTACAGAGCTTGACGCGACCTCTAAGGTCCTCGAACGATTGCAGTATCTCGATACTCTGAGAACGCGAATGGAAGCTGCTCGCGATGTCCTTCGCGAGGCAGAGTCGTGGAGCGCTCTAGAGGCAGAGGTTACAACTTTACTTGCAGAGAAGGCGTATGCACGCGCTGCTTCCAGGCTATCAGCTTCCGCTCGGCTGATGCCTGTGTCTGCTCGAACCGCCACTACCC
Source organism: Lanmaoa pseudosensibilis (assembly GCA_038092875.1). Taxonomy (NCBI): domain Eukaryota; kingdom Fungi; phylum Basidiomycota; class Agaricomycetes; order Boletales; family Boletaceae; genus Lanmaoa; species Lanmaoa pseudosensibilis. Next base: position 11,599 of record JBBPRF010000952.1, on the reverse strand, counting down.
CTGGCATCCCGTCTGGAGGGGTGCACGAACCTCGTCGTGCGCTGCTGACCTCACTCGCGAACCAGCTTGAGGCTGCTCTCTCTCCCGATCTTGTACGTGCTGTGACCGCTTGTGACGTGGAATCGTGCAAGTTGTTCTACGCTATCTTCGTCGATATAGAGCGGGAAGGTGAATTCAGAAACTATTACTATGGTACGCGACGCAGTTCCATAGTGGAGATATGGAGCGAGGCAGTTATCGAGGGCGAACCCGGATCCAGCGAAGGTGCCGACAAAGAGACTCCCCAATCCCTGAGCGCGTTTTACCCCTCCTTCCTGTCATCTTTTTTGACAGTGCTGAATGGAGAGCGTACCGCCCTTCCCAATATCTTTCCAGACCCAGAACGCACGCTCTCCGCTCTCATTTACACCACTCTCAGCGTACTCACACCGCCTCCCGCTCAACGTCTGGCTGCCCTCTTCAATAATGGGAGTAGTGCGACAGCGCTCAAGGACGTGGTGAAGCTCTTTCAAGCCTCTGAAGAGTTTGCACGAGGTGCTGAGAGAATCCTCGAGAAACTACGTGCATCCGCGCCTCCATTATTAACTACATCCTCGTCTGCTTCCCCAAGTGAAACCAAGAATTCCAGAAGACGTTCCATGCGAATGTCCATGTCTTGGCGGTCAATGACTAGTACGGGCAGACTTGGAGGGGGAGGCATAGGTAGCACAAGCACCGCCAGTGGTGGTGCAGACGAAGGTGCAGACTGGGATCAATGCCTCTTTCAACCATTCCTCGATTTCCAGGTCGACTTTGGCACCCTCGAAAGGCGGCTATTGGACGACACCTTGGGGTCCCCGCTTCCTGGTAATATCAGGGATTTAGACGGCGATCGGGCTGCGCGGGCCATGCGTGAACGTGCCGTGGACGTGTTCAGCGCTGCGGAGGAAAGCATCGAACGTTGCCTAGTGTTCACGCACGGTTATGCCTCAGTTGGCCTCGTGCGCGCTCTAGATGCCTTTGTGAGCGCCTTCGTGGAAGCTTGGACAAACTCCATTTCCAATCCCATCGATGGAGATTCACGATTGGTGTCTGGGTCTGGCTCGAAGCCGGCGTCAGCGAGTCTGGAAGACGAAGAACTTGCAGACCTAGACTATACGTCACAGGACTGGGCGCACATACAAAAGGCGTTGCATCTCCTCGCCGCTGGACGGGCAGTGAAAGACCGTCTTGGCATGTTCGAGACCCGCCTGAAGGCTTCGCTCAGACAACTGTCGACGGTTTTTCGAGCGGCATGGGGAAGCGGCGGGTCCGGCATGTACACCCCGGGCGCAACCAAGGGCCAAGGTCTCCTACTCGCCCAATCCTCGCTCAACTCGTTGGAGCTCAGAGAGCTCCTGATGCGCGCCGCCCCCGCCTCTGCGACATCCGCGCCGAGCCTCCTCCCGAGCGCCCACGCCGCGCTGACGGCGTTCGCTCGAGCGAACCAGCGCACGCTGCAGCGCGTCCTGCTCTCACCGCTGTACGCACACCTCGCGGCCTATCCCACCCTGCCCCTGTGGTCCGCTGCGCGCGTCCAGGAAGCGGTGCCCGGCATGGCAGGCGTGATCGTGCCAACGTTCTCGCTCAGCCCGAGCGAGGTCGCGCACCGCGTCGGCGACGGGCTGCTCAACCTCCCGAGGCTGTTCGAGGTGTATGCGGAGGACGATGCGCTCGGGTTCGAGCTTGGAGGGCTGGCGGGTGCAGAGGGTGCAGAGACGGTGGTGGCGGTAGCAGGAGATGCGGACGAGCAGGGACAGGGACAGGGACATTCGCCAGAGGCTGTCACCACTGCGTGGCTCTCGTCGCTCGGCCGCGCGACGGTCATACACCTCACGCGGGACGTTCTCCCGCAGATCAAAACGTTGAGCGTAGCAGGGGCTGCGCACCTCAGCGCTGACCTGGGATACCTCGAGACGATCGTGCGTGCACTCGGCGTCGAGAAGGGCGATCTGGAGCGGTGGAAGGATTGTGTCGGGATGACAGACGAGATGGGGAGGTCAATGCTCGCGAACGACGACGGAAGCGACAAAATAGGGCAATTGGTCGCAAAGATGAGAAAGTGGACTGTCTAGTGGTTCGTTGCATTTGCTCCATGTTCCCCAACGCTGCAGATTATACTTGAGGTTGTATAGTAGATGGAATCAAGTAGATAATTTAGTCTGGCTATCCCTTTTGAAACATCACGAAGCGATCAATAAATACTACCAGAGCAGAGCAGCGACAAGAACACTAGAAGAGGATATATGGTACAGATAGCACAGTCAGCGAGCGGGCCCTCTGTGGCATCGCTCGTAATCCAAACGGTAGCTTTTCCCCCTAGCGCGCATACGGATGGAAGGCGTGTTGTCCGCGAGTCGACATTCGTGAAGGACCTAGCCCCGAGTTCATCGTCATGCGTCCAGCGTTTGCACCCATACCCGCACCGACGCCCATCGCCCCGCCGCCCATCCCCATCCCCATTCCTGGCCTCATCCGCATACCCATGTTGCCCAAACCCATCGCCGCACCAGGCTGCCCCAACATCCCCATCCCCATCGGCCCATTCATACCCATGCGTATCGCCATAGGGTTGATCCCGCCGCCCATGGGTCCCATCCCTCCCATCATCCCCATCCCGCCCATGCCCATGCCATTCATGCCATTCATACCGCCCAAGTTGCCGCCCAGATTGTTCATCCCACCCATGCCGCCACCCATACCGCCCATACCCATAGCCATGCCCATCATCATCGGGTTCATCATGTTCATGCCTGTGGCGCCACCCATAGGGGGCATCTGATTGATCATGCGTTGGTAGAGCATGGACGCAGCCGGGTTGCCAGCTTGCTGTGCGTTGAACGGAACAGTCGGCGCTGCAGGCGTCCGAGAGTCCTGATCATTGAAATACGGTTCACGATTCGCAACCATATTCCGAGCTTGGTCGCGTTGACTGCGGGGCTGGGCAGCCTTGACTTCGATCTACGGTCACGCATATACGCTAAGTTGGCACGTGTGCACGTTGACGAAAGCACTTGCCTGTTTGTCATCCAGGACGAGACCCAACTTTCCAACGAATTGGTCTGAATTTGTCGCGTCTTCAAAGGTGACAAATCCAAAACCTTTTGAGCGGCCAGACTCTCTGTCCACCATCACCGTGGCGTCGACGACTTTACCGAAAGCGGAGAAAAACTCCCGCATCGAATCTGCAGTGGTGACAGGAGCAAGGCCCCCAACGAAATAACGTGTATTTCTCAAATGCTCCTCTCTTGGGATAGCGCGTTTTGGGTCAATCTGTGGGGGCGAAACAAAGTCAACGTCAGGAGGATGAAAAACAAGGCGAGCGTCTAACCGATTTGCCGTCGAGAATGTGGTCGCGGGCAAGGACAGCGTTGACGGACTCTGCGTCATCGAACGTGAGGAAGGCAAAACCCCTTGACCTCCCGTCGGGGTCGCGCATGATGGTGCATGCATCCACCTTTCGAGACAGTATCAGTACCTCCGTATCACCAGCGGCCCACTCTACAACAATGCCGAAAGGATCACCTTGCCAAACTCCGAAAAGTATTTCCTCAGACCTTCTGCTCAGACAAGTAAAAAGGGTCACGAGTGTGTCAGTGATAAAGGGATTGGATTCTATGTATATGGAGCGTTATACCATCTGTAGTGTCCCAGTTAAGGCCTCCAATGAACATTTTGCTATCGGGTTCCATAGGCAATTGAGTATCGAGTTATTTAGAGTAGAGCAGTGCGTGAGAGAAGCAATGTGAGACGAGTCGTCGAGGTCCAGCGGTATGCGGTATGCGGTATCGTGAAATCGACACAAAAGTGATTAGCGGCCCAGAGGTATGGTGAGGTAGCGACCAGTGTAAGCAAGACAGTGGCCAATAATGAAGAGAGAGATAGCAAGTCGAGCGGGAGATTAGCACGGCAATTAAAGGCGGTGGGTAAAAAGGCAGAGGTGCGAACAACAAGAGCATGTGTACAGTGTAAGAAAGAAGGCTCCATCGTGCGTTCCATGACACTAGTATCGCGGGCAATACTTGAAAGACAACATGTACGATGCAAACAACGCACGTGGGTCATGTGCGAGCGTAGAGCACGAACCGATAAGGCCTCTGGGCGAGCAAAGCGCCCGTCGTTGCAAGGAGAAGAAACAGCTTACCCTTCATCTTTCATTTCCGACGGCCGTATCGGCCTATCTTGGGAGTTGCGGTCGGCAGACCCTTCGTGGGTCGCGATAGCGGATGGACCCGCCTGGGGATTCGTGGGGAGGGTGGTGCGCTGCTGTCGTTCCTGGCTTGGCGTCTGCTGGTAAGCAGAGAACTGCTTCGCTACCTGTGCGGAATACGACAACCCCGAGGACTCTGAGGTTGCGGGCTTTGCGGGGAGCGTGCCGGCTCCGGAAGGCTCGGGCTTCCCATTTGTTGCCAAAGTGGTCGTCGTTGGCGTTGACTCTGGAGGCTTGTCAAGCGTCGAGGAGGGTGCTGGCTCGACGGGCGATTGATACTCGTCGTCCAGAGGGACAGTGAACTCGTCGTCGTACAGATCTGTGTATAGGCGACGTTAGCGCATCTCCGGTACATTTGGAGGGAATGCCTGCCTCCGTAAAGGTCAGAATCGGCATTTTCTTTCTTTGCGCTCGACATCGTCGTATCGTCGTTAGCAGAGGCCTCGGGTGCAGGTCCGGGAGGAGGCGTGAAACCTTGGCGGATTGGTGCTGCGGTAGTTGGGCAAGTTGAGGCCAAGTTAAGGCTGTCATCGGCGGGGCAACACACAGCCAAACAACGGCATGTGGCTCGCTTCAGCCTCGAGAAAATGAACGATAAATATATGGTCCCAAGGGAAAGAGAAACTACAGAGCTAATATACAACATTGTGCGTGCATTGTATTCCGAGGGAAAACATCTACCAGAAAAGCAGGAGTGTGAGGGGAGAATATCATCTCAATACAGCAGCTAATGGACACCATTTACTTCACGCTCTTCTCGGAGGTGTTGTGCCGTACGCTCAGCGGCCGCATCGTAAACATAGCGTGTGGGCTGACGTTTAGGCAAGAACCCAGCCTCCTCCGAATCGGAGTCGGCCGCAGAATCCCGGTACGTGTCATTCCTGCCAAAGAACGCATTGTTCGACTCGCCATCTGTCAAGGGAAGATCGTCAGCGTCGACCACTTACTAGAAAGGAAATCAAGTACCGTCTACGTCCTCGACGATTCGCCGCTTTCCAAGTGCCTTGGCACTCGGCCGGATCGGAGTACGGAGGTCGTCGTCGCTATTGGACACATCATCTTCGATATTCATCCGCTCAATCACATCCGACATGTGCCCGTTGTCGCTATCCACTGAACCGTGTCTAGAGGGTCGCCCAGGAATCCGGTCTGGTGAGGGCGTACGAGACGTTGTTACAATTTGCGCCGGAGAACGAGGCCCAAGTGGGTGAGGGGGAGCGAGGAGGGTCGGTGTATTAGCTTGTGATCCATAGTGATGGCCGGGAGGCTGGTTCTGGGCTAGTGCACTTGGCACAAGACTGGGTGGAATGCGGGGCAGAGGATGGTTTACCGAAGGGACGACAGCTGGCAACTCGAAATGTTGCGGTGTTGCAGTTGGTGATGGAAGCGGTGGCGATGGCGCGTCAGAGGAGCCTGTATAGGCGCCTGGAGGCTCGACAAAAAATTCGTCGTTTAATTGCTGCGAGGATCCACCTGAATACTTCTCGAACTGGAATAAGGGATCAAACTCACCCGTCTATCCATTCTGACCTCCCTCCTACTCTTCTCCTCCGTAGCTCGCTCGGTTGCAACCCTCGCAAGGTCGTCGTACATCCGCAGAGCTGCGACAAGAGCCTCATTTGCATCTAGCAGGGCGGCCAGTAACTCTTCTTCTACCGTGAGTTCGTCTGGCATGTCCTCCGTATTTGCAAGTATGAGATCTTGTTGTGACCCATGGTTGACTGAGCGTGTTCGACCATGCTGGTACACAGCTTTCTCAGCCCGAGAGCGTTCTGCGCCTGCAGACGCCCACGGTATCTGAGTATAAATTAGTTCCTGAGACGCGCGGCATTTGGTAAGGAATTCCTGGGGAAAGCATGTGTTAAAGATCAGACATGATAAAGCGATGAGCCTACAGGAATCAGATCAGTGTCGAGAGCATCCGGTCTGGCAAAAGCCAGTGTTTGAGACAGTACATCGGCATTACCGCGAGCAATCTTGCACTCCTGGAACAAACGCCGTATGTCCTCCTCGAGTGGGATGACGCGATGTTGTGGGAAGCGCCGACGGCTCTGTGGCTGATGGTTGAATGAGACCCGACTAACAACCGAAATTACCACGGTAGATACGTACCGGAGGATGCTCTGACGGGGGAGGTGTGGGGGCCAGCTCGTCCCGGACAAATGTTTGAGCAAAAGTTGGGGTCTCGAGAGAATATTGAGAGAGCGGACGGGGAACAGAAACTACCGGGGGACTGAACATTGCATCGTCTGTATCAAAGGGAACCCCCGTTTCAGGTTTGTCCGCAGGTTTCAAACGACACCAGAGGGCGCGGAAGCCATCCTTGTCTCTTTCTTTCCCTGCCGACTGAGATCCTGATTAGACGGGTAAGTGTCATGGCCATGAACATCAGGAAGTAACCTACGAGAAGATGTTATAAAGGCGGCAGCGGCAAGTACCTCCATCAATCGCTCGCGCACAACGGGTGATGTCCGTGGTGACGTGAGGACGTCCTCGAGGACTTCGATAAATTTGCGCTGAGAGATCTGCTGGATGAAGACATCTGAAGCATTTCGAAGCATGATTGCCCATAACTGTTGGGTAGGAAGGGATAAGAATGAAGTAAATGAGGCAAGCCCATGGTGCGCACCCTTGCAGCAGCTAATTGAGCCTTGGGCTCCGCGTACCTGTGGAGATGAAAGGGTTAATGGACAGCTTGAAGTACATGAGCAGGGCATGACTTGCTTAAATTCACGCCGGAGTGCCCTGGCGGCTTCCTTGGCATTTGGCTCGTTGGCAGAAGCTCTTTCGCAAACTTCGAGAACGATCGACCAGTCCTCTGACGCGGTGGCGGTCAGGTACCCTAGTAGAAGGGGGGTCAATATTGAGCACGTTGAATGCCGAAAGCGATATACCCATCATGCGTGTCAACTCGGCAGTACTAAGATCATCTTCACGCCGATCCCCGGCACGCGCGCGTTCGAATCGTTCTCTGTCCCTATCCTTTTCCTTTTCTGCCCTCCACTTGTCTCTTTCCCTGTCCCTCAGCATTCCGTCCCAGAACCCCTTTCGCTCCTTTTTGTCTTTCTCTATCCGGACGGGCTCGTTGTAGGTGTGAAGGTCCTCGGATGGATCTGGTGGATGTTGCACAGGGGGGAGCTCCTGATGGGGTTCCAAGGCCTTGAGTATCCCCAAGGCAGCGACGCCGCCAGTGACGGGGGGTGATCTTTTCCTGAGGATGCGGTCGTCGGATCTCTGATTGCGCGGGACGCCCTGTACGGTGATCGTATTTGAGGTGATGCTGAACGGGGAGGAGGAGCGGGGAGAGATGGGGACTGCGGACGGGATCTGGGGCGAGTTGCCCGGCTGGGGGAGGGAGCCAAGAGAGGAGGAGCGGGAGGGGATGACAGGGGCTATGAACTGCTGCTGATGTGCGCGGGGACTCGGAACGCGGATTGCATCTTCTGGTTGACCTGGGGGGAGAACTTCCCAGTGGTCCTCGTTGGATGGCCTGGGGATGGGGCGGGATGGCTCGCGGGACTGGATGGGGGGTGACTGGAGGAGAGGGGGAGGTGCAAAGGAGGGATGATGTGCGGATATAGCGTCCTTGTAAGGGATATCAGGGCGGGAAGGGAGCGGGGTGAAAGGGATGAAAAAGACCTGCCTCGTCAATGATGGGTTGCGTTGTTGCATCCACGTCGCGACCGAGGGGCGTCACCTTTGCGGGTTTTGGTTTGTCACGACCGAAGAACTTTTGGAGCTTCATTCGGAGACGAGTCCAAGTCGAAAACCGACCAAAAACTGGCTCAAAATCGAGAAACCGACGAGCAAAATAAGAAAAAATTTTGGTCGACTACAAACGACAAAACTCCAATTCGATATCGCTCCCGAGGCTGTGCAAAGCATCGCTCCCCCACCCCACGTGACCCTCTCACACTAACCTCACCGGTACAACTCCTCGACATTCCCTTTCCCCAAGGATCACAGCCACAGCCCCATCCAGCGCCACCGCAGTGTACTCGAAGCTCCCAACGCACCCATATTCCACATCCTGCGCATCCACCAGATCATACGGTCCACAGCTCGCAAGCACCACCACCGCCGTACCGTCCGGAATGTGTCTCCTCAGCTTGCGCAAGTATCCCACCTGCCACACGCTGCGGTCCGCATTCCGCGTAACAAAAATCACTAGCCCTGGGCGTTCGGCTTGGCGCAATGCCGCGACCACCTCGGCTGGCACCTCTTCCGGGCCTGGCAGTCGAGAATAGACGACATGTTGCGTTCCCTTCCGACGCGTCCGCACACTTGTTGCAAAGGCAATGTAATGTGCCCCCGCCGTGTTCTTCTCCTCCCCATCCACAGCCTTGTTCAAACTCTCCCCCTCCGGCGTCAGCACCAACACCGGCCCTGGCCCCACTTCCGGCAGTGGCCCCTTGATGACTGCCGTAGAGGCACCATACGCCCTCTCACTCAGCTTCGCATTCGCTTCCACAATCTCTCCCAGTCTTCCTTCATCCAACTCTCCCAACACGCTCTCCCACGTGCCCGCAAAACGCGCCTTGAGTTCGTCAATCCTTGACCCGCTCTCCCTCAACGCCGCAAGTGGCAGCTCCCCCTTCTCGACAGCCCTGTATGTTTCCTCTATCGCACCTGTCTGCAATCCCATCGTGTGACAAATCATCACGACATCCGCACCGGCCCGCAAGCTCAACACAGCCCCCTTCTGTGACGTATACTTTGCAGCAACTGCGTCCATCTCGAGGCAATCCGTCACAATCACTCCCTTGAATCCCAGCTGATCTCTCAGCAACCCCGTCGTCACCGTTCGAGAGCACGAACACGGCATCTCTTTGTCGTCCTCCCCCACCACCAGCGGGAGCGCCATGTGGCCAGTCATAATGGTGGCAATCCCGGATTCAATCAACGCACGGAATGGAACGAGTTCCGTCTCGTGTAGCTCGCGCTCGGTTTTCTTGATCACTGGCAGTGCAAGATGGGAATCCACATGCGTATCCCCATGGCCCGGAAAATGCTTTGCAGATGGCGCGACACCACCCTCCGTGAGACCACTGCTCACTTCCATTACGTACCGTGCAACCTCGCGTGGATCTAAGCAGTCGTGCGATAAGCCCGAATGGCAGTCTCTCACAGCGGTGCTTACCATCGCCGAACGAACGAACCCCTGCATGTGTCATGTTGGCCCGAGAGTGACAACATAGACTGAGACGGCTTACCAATCACTGGATTGCGATGATCCGAGTTCACGTCCGCAACGGGACTGTATGCCCAGTTGATTCCAGCAAGCTTCATCTCCCTCGCTGTGGCAAGCGAACACAGCCTTGCCATCCCCGAGTCGCCCGTCGCAGCGAGTGCCATCGCGCCAGGGCTAGTGATTCTCAGTTCGGGCTCACCGATTGTACCAATCAGGACCTACAATTGGGTCCCGGCGGTGTAACGGTCGGTGGAGCTAAACGCGGATACGAGTCCTATGAGAGCGTGAAGCACGAGTAGAGAATAAGGTGAGAGGGTGCGCTGACCATTCTCTTGATCGATCCCGATCATGAGGGGTCGGGTATGACCGCAGTCCTTGGCGAACTGCTGCAGACTCTTGACAAGCCCATGGACCTGCTTTATACCTGTAAAAAATAGGCTCAGTCGAGTGATTAGCAACAAGGGCAGTACGGGTCACTTTGGACGTTTCTCCTCATGAGGATGATGTTACTATGTCGAGACTGGTTCAGTGGGGAGGCGAATGTATTTTCTACGGAGAGACCTACCCGACATGATAATCGCGGATGAGTGTCTTTGCATCCTCGCTGATTTCATGTCCATGAAAGCCAAAGACAAAGTGCTTCCGATTTCTTGGTCAACCCACATAGTGCTAGACGCCAGACGAAAAACCCTTACCTGGCCAATCTCGCGTTTATCGGCGTCAGTCAAGGCGACCATAGTAGGGTGAGGTGTCCAAGCCAACGAACTGAGACGTCGAGTATTTATATGGCCCACTTCGAGCCAGCGTGATCATTGACATGGTCCGTCTCAGCTGACCGTCGAGAACGCAATTGCCAACTGGCGTGGTGGGAAATGCTTATCAGCGACCATTGTCAATCCCATTGACACTTTTGATCGTTTCTATATGGAACGTCCTGCCAAGAAACCACGACTACAAGGGCCAGATGGCTTTCAAAAACCCAAGCCAACATCACGCTACAAGCCACCAGAGAGCATCACCAAGTTCATCTCCGCTTTCACCAACGTACCACCGTCCCCCGTCAAGCCCATTGCACCGCCCAGAAGCCCATCCAAGGAGAAACAGGCTGTGCCTGTCGCGACCCATGAACGACCACGCAACCCGTTTGTGGATTTCGATGTACCCAGAGAGCCAGAGGCTGGGCCAAGCAGACCTTCTGTACCCAAGCGGGACTTGAAGCCCCCACCGCCTGCACACCCTCCCCGTGCGGCAAAGGCAGATAAAGCGTTGCCTCCTCTCAAGGTGCTGAAGCCGCCTGTGTTTCTACCTCCTCCTGTACCAACCAATGTCGAGCCATCAAGCAAGGCTGCGGGCGCCAGTCCGAGTTTGCTTCAACCAACGCTGAAGTTACCACCCGTACCTTCCGAGAAACCCAGATCTATTCTCAAACCTCCGCCAGTACCTCTCCTGTCACCGACCAAACCGTCCGTACCGCTCAAACCTCTTGCACCACCACCACCCCGCCCAGAACCCCGCCCCGCATCGCCAAAGAAACATATGAAGACGATCCTCACGACGAACGTCGCCCAGGCCACCGATCCGACCAAAGAAGGCACGGGTGCAGAGTTGTTGTCGTTGTTCCTTCAGCAACACGGACATAATTTCACGTCGCCGACCGATCGCGAGCTCCAACGGGGCGTGATGGTGAGCCCAGACAAGCGTTCTCGCGGCAAAGACCCCAAGTTCGTTCGGTACGTCATCCCTCCGTCGTCAGCCCCTCCTCGGCAACTCGGTTCTCATCCCAATCGCTGCAGCGGTGGCTTGGCAGAACGCTTTCAACATCGCATCTCGTGCTCGAAAACAGACTTTGCGCTATGGAAACGCCAGATCGAACAAAAAATCGAATCTGGGTCCAAGTTTGCGTCAGACATGCAGCTTCGCATCCTGAGAGTGCTCGACGTGGCCAGAGTGTCTGAACGATCGCGTTTCGCAGCTGCTCCCCGTTCGGGACTCGCGCTCTGCCGTCTCACGCGACGACATCCACTTACGAGCGGGGATCTGACGTTGGGCACCTACGTCGTTCTGTTCAGCTTTGCGCCAACGAACGGCGGGCGATCTGCTGTGAGCAGCGCCGATCGGTTCGAGGAAGGGAACGACGCGATGGTGTGGTTGCCCTGGCAAAAAGTGGAGCTGGCGGGTGT
>JBBPRF010000951.1:0-12646 GCA_038092875.1 Lanmaoa pseudosensibilis | reverse complement strand
TGGTTTCTTCGAGATGCGCGATTTTGTCGTCTAATGAATATGAATGTCAATGACCGCGAGTCAGACCACAGGATTCTCATAAACGCACCGGAGATCTCTTTCTCTGCACGAAGGGACCCGATTGTCCCTCGGAAATCTGCCACTGCCACCTTCGTGCACCGCATGGGCAACCAAGAAAATACCAGCAGTAGGCAACAAAGCGGATGTGATTAGTAGAGCCATCTCATGCAGTGGTAGCACCTACATTGTCAGAGTGAGATGAGGCCCGAAGGATGTTGTAGAGACTGCGAAGGGTGATTTGCTGGCCTCCACCAATCACAATGTCGTGGTTTGTTGAGATGGCTATGGACTCGACGAAAGATACATGCTTAACGACGGACCCGATTTGCTTTTGCGTTGCAGTGTCCCAGAACGAGACCGAAAAGTTTGCAGACGCTACGATGAATGTGCCGTTGCTTGCTAGGGCGATGCACCTGGATTCATGGTTGTTGCGAATGAGCCATTTTGAGAGCGTCGTCCCGTTGGATAGGTCGAGACAGTTAATGTACCCGAGGCAAGATAGGGCAAAGAGACGCTTGCTATCGCTGGTCCAGGCGAGGGACTGGTTAAATCCCGAGCTGACTCTGATCGGGACGTCGACAAGCAGGCGGCCGTTCTGACTGTCGTAGATCCGAACGCAGTCGTAGAACCACGTCGCAGTAGCGATAAGGCGTCCGTCGGGTGAGAATTTGGCTGCGACCACACTGTTGTTGTGTTGCAAGGGGCCGAGCAGTCGCTGGCCAGTTGAGAAAGACCAGACACAGGCAGTCTCGTCTCTCGATCCGGTCGCGATTTTCGTCCCATCCGGAGAGACATCAACCACCCACACGAAATCGCTGTGGAGTCCTTTGAACCTGGTCGCCTCTTTGTGGCTCTCCGCATTCCACACCGTCACTTCGCCATTGTCCGACCCACTGACGACCCACTTCCCATCCCGTGACACCGCGATGTTGTTAACACCACTCCCCGCATCCATTGGTGTTCCTACCTCCTTGCCATCTTCTACTCGCCATTGTCGTATCTTCCCATCCTTGCTACCACTCACGACGTGCTTCCCATCAGCGAGGAAGGCAACTGAATATATTCTACTTTGAACATTGATTTCGATCCGTTTTGCTTCCTTTTCGTGGCTATTACTGGAGGGGGGTCTATTTTCCCTCGACTCTTGGGTCCCCGTCAAGTATCGCATCCTCAAGTGTCTCGCCCGGGTGCTCACCATTCGTTGACCGTCCGCCTATATTCGAAGACATATCCAGCCAGGTATCAGAGCGATGGAAACGAGCATGCGCGTCGTCTACTTGCGGTATGTTGTCGCCTTGCATACACGTGTCTTCTTATCGATGATGTGCATCAGTTCACACACCTATAATCATTTCTGGAAAGTCACGGTCGAAGCTGTTGGGAACGGGAAGCAGCGTCTACATGCGCTACGCAACAGTTATACAACTCAAGGATGGCGTTCCTATGTGGTCCCTCGTGTTTCCCAACACCTCTCATAGAGTGTGCAACAGCCTGAGAATATGTCGACTTTCGCAAAGCGTCCCTCCGATATCCCATGAATGGATTTCGTCGATGAGTCCATTCAGCCACCATCCACCCACGCCTGGCACATGTACGTGGAGTGATTACTGGCGATGGTCGCGTTCGAAAAACCATGTGTCAGAAGAGTTTTCCGTCAGCCGTAAGCACATCGTTGTGGAGCATCCGAGGTACGTGTGGTGGAATCATGTAACTACGATGCTGATGTATGTAGCATTCAAAGTGGGATATCGCTACGGCAAAATACGATCATCAGGCCTTCCAATTGTGGGCAGGTCCTCCTTACAGGCCTCAACAAGCGAATGCAATACCATACGGTCACCACACCTGCCCCAACACAGCAGCTTTGTCTTGAATTCGCTCCGCTCGATACCCTTGAACGTCCTCGTCTCACATAGTCCGTCGATCCTCCTTTGTTGCACACCCTTGTCCCTTCCTGCCTTGCCTTGGCCGCGATCTGAATCCCTTTGCTCTTCTGGTTCTCTTGCACAACGATGCCTCACTCGACCCTCCCCTCAATTGACACTTGTCATAATCGTTCTCGAGGTTGGCAAGAAGGGGCAGCAGCGATGGAACAAGCACTCCAGGATGATGACAGGGGGCATTTTTATTTGTAGCTTCGCTCATACTTATTTGCCAATATCTATCATATCGAGCCTCGTTTCGCTTCGGCCCAGTAACAGGATCTCTCTTTAGCTGAGCTCGATGTCTCTACCATAGTTGGACCGTTGTTGTGGTCGCGGAATCCACCCCTCTGCCTTCCCCGCTGGAAGGTCACCTTGACCTCCGTGCATTGCCGTTCGCCGCATCCTAACCGACGTCAGACTCATCACTCCGCGGACAGCAGTGCAAAAAAGAAGAATTGGACCAACGGAAGGCGAGCAGCAACGTACCCTCTGGTGTTGTTCCTACGGATTCATTTAATACCTTTTCACTTTGGAGACATAGGATACACAATGCTTGTACTTTGCCGTGATGTGGGACACGTCAATGCAGTCGATGCGGTGAAAGCCACGGCGGCAGTCATCGTGATGGTACTGGAGCTAGGATATCCTTCTGTAAGGTCGTCGTCGTCATCGTCACCGCGGTCAGCGAGGAACTAGGTACGTGAGCATCGAGCCGTAGGGTGCAAGCACGGGTACATATATTACCCTCCCGGCGTGCGAGACGTTCGGGTACTGGCATATCCAATTCGACGCCAGAGAAAAGCGCGGTGAGCCTACAAAACCTGCGTGTATACACACCAACTCCCAGTCTCCTATCCGTGTTTCGATCTAGGCATCAATTTCCATCACATACCACCCTGAGCATGTGGCGTGCACCAAGGGTCCGTAGTACTGAAGTTAAGACTACTGTACTTCGATCGTACGGATGTCGTCTATGAAGTCACCCAACGGAACCTCCTCGCAGATTTGAATCGTGATCAAACTGTCCGCGGCAATTCGCCTATACTCTACACGCGACAGCCGCTCAAACAAGAGTGCCCCAAACGGTTGCTTGAGACGAGCGACTAATCGGAGCGCTTGTGTAGTTCTGTCGAGCCCAGCCCCACCATTCGAGAACTCTTGGTCTAGCAGCGGGCGGATCCATGGATGGACGAGACATAGATCCTTCATACCATTCAAGTTGTCCGCTGTCTTGATCTCTATGTCCCCGAACGTGGATGTTGTCGCATGGTATACGTGGAGGTTCGTCACCAGATCTGGACCCGAGACGTGGACGAGTTCGGGGAGGCCGAAAAGAATGCCGGGAAGTCGCAGCCGACTTGCAAAAAGGAAAGGGGAGGGAAGTTCACTGAGGCGGATATGTATCATCACAGCCAGGGAGAGGTCGGGCAAGGACGAGCGCAATGCCGTGACCATGTTGTCCATTTCAACTATTTCGATGGGTGGAGGGACGTGTGGCGGCACGAGTTCATTGTAGACGGTGAGGTCGATAGGTAGGCAGCTATTGTAGCTACCCGCCCGCCCGGTCCAAGCGAGAATTGTGACATCGCCCGAACCTGTTAGAATATGTTCCAGGAGACGACCGACTGTGCGATCGCCCTCGTCATATATGACTGGGATGGAGAAATTGAAAAACCCAAACAATGAGCACACGGTGTCTTCAACGAGCGTTGTTTGGCGCATCGAAGCCAAATAGAGCTTATCGCGCGCTCTGTTGAACCCAGGACGAAGCGCAGCCATCTCCTGTGCAGAAACTCCGGTCGTCTGTTCCACCTCCAAAATGACGGCGGGCGACTCTTTGTGGTCATACAAAGAACGCGAATGTCAATGAAGCTCAAGTCAGGGTGGGGGTGGACGTACTTGAGATTTCGTCCCGTGCGCGAAGATCGGCACGAAGGGACTTGGTGGTTTCGTTCAGGATATGTTTGTCCTGATTGACTGCGCGCTGGCACATAGCGAGTTCATGACGGAGTTCTTGTACCGTTTTCTTGAGATTCACTATTGTTGCGTCCGATGGGCGTCAGGGAAGCGTGAGTCAGAGTGACAATGAACACACTTGAGCTCGTTTCCTGTGCACGCAGGTCTGCACGTAGTGACCTGATGATCTCGTCTAGATTATTCTTCTCCTGATTGGCTGCCTGTCGGGATTTGGCAAGCTCGTCGCGTAGTTGCTGGACGGTTTTTCCGAGATGCGCAATTTTGCTATCTAATGAACATGGATGTCAACGAAGCGCAAATTGGGGGCCGATAGACGAACTTGAGCCCTCATCTTGTATGTGATTCGTTTCGCTGGTCCTCTCGAGATCAGCCTCTTTCACGTCCATGCGCCAGCTTTCTCGTTCACGAAACATCTGTTGCATCAACAAAGTGGATATTGATGAGGAAGACATCTTACACAGCGAATTTATGATGCAGTTGAACTTACAACGTCAAGGTAGTGAGAGGGAAGAATATCGCGGAGACTGCTAAGGGAGATTGTGTTGCCTCTGCCCATGGCAAGGACGTGATTTTCTGAGATGGCCATTGACACGACACGATCTTTATGTTCGATGATAGATCCGAATTGCTTGTGGGTCGTAGTGTCCCAGAACGATACCGATGAGTTGTCAGAGACTGCGATGAATGTATCATTTCTTGCCAGGGCGATGCACTGGGGATAATGGGTGCCGAGGAAGGACCATTCAGAGAGCTTTGTCCCGGTAGACACGTCGAGACACTTGATAGTCCCATTTTGAGATAAAGCAAAGAGTAGCTCGCCATCGCTCGCCCAGGCGAGGCAGTGGTTCGTGCACGAGTTGATTTGGATTGGGAAGTCGACGAGGAGGTCCCCGCGCTGACTATCGTAGATCCGGACGGAGTTGCAGTTGTACGTGGCAGTAGCGATGAGGTGTCCGTCGGGTGAGAATTTGACTGCAGCCACATAGCTGTCGTGTTGCAAGGGGCCGAGCAGTCGCTGACCAGTCGAGAGCGACCAGACACAGGCAGTATAGTCACTTGACCCGCTCGCGATTTTTGTCCCATCCGGAGAGATGTCCACCGCATACACGTAGTATCCGCCATGTCCTTTGAACTGGACCGCTTTTTCGTGGCTCCCCACATTCCACACGGTCACCATGCCTGTTGTCGTCCCACTTACCACCCACTGTCCACATCTTGACACTGCGATGTCGTTGACCCCACCCCCCGCACGCGCATCCATTGGCATCCCCACCTCTTTTCCATCTTCTACTCGCCAACATTGAATCTTTCCCCCGTTACCACTGCTCACAATGTGATTCCCATCGAGGCACGCAACTGAGGATATGGTATCTTGGCTGTATATTTGCATCGGTCTTGCTCTCTTTTGGCGAACGATACCGGGGGAGGGGCTATTTTCAGTCGACTCTTGTGTCCTCGTCAGTATTGCACTCTCAAATACCTCGCCTAGACACTCACCATTCCTTGACCGCGGGCTGAGTCTCGAAGACATATTTGGCCAGGTATCACAGCGCTGGAAAGAAAGATGCGTGGTCTACTTGGGGCATGGGGCGTTCCTTCGTCTGGTCACCACGTGTCTCCTTATCGATATGAATCAGTTCTCACCTATGGTGCCCTTCATGGCGCGTTCTCCGTCTCTTTATCGCCATTTCGCTGGTTCATGATCAACTCCGCCTTAAATTTCTCGGTGGACAATTCCGATCTGTTCCCCTAGCTAGTTGCGCACGACCTTGCTGACGGGCATCCAGCTTTGAGGCATCGGAGGTATCTGCCATCACGCGTTCGGCTTTAGTTTAGTGTCGTGTGTAGGAATGATGGTAGGCGAATCTGTCGGGGATGATTATTCAAGTCAACATCAGACACCCAATCCATGTTCGAAATCAAAAAGAAGCGAATGGCGCGAAAGAAAATGAAACGAATGGAGAGAGAGGGACGAGATAGTACGTCACCTTCGGTCGTCCTTATACAGACTCGTCCGGTAACTGTCGACTCAGCCTCCGAGATACAGGATGTATGGGACCGATACACAAGGGAGGGATATGGAACATAACGTAGCGAAGGCCAGAGGGGGCACGACTGGCCTTGCCAGTTGCAATGGAATTTGGGTTTTTCGACGATGTCATTGATGCATATTGGATGCCACCATTGAGGGTGCCAGCGTCTCAATGGGACTAACAAGACCTGAGGCGTATGTTGAAACGTAGATAGGGAGAGCAGGTGCTGGAATGAAACGTCGGGATGCGCGTTCGGAAACTTCGGATGATTAGCCAGTCGAAGGCCAAAGATTGGTCAAGACGGTCTTGCCAGAGCCTTGCCGACAGTGACAGCGCGATGAGTCAAAGTTGAAAGAGTGACACGTCAATTGACTCAACTACGACGGTGGTCGAGCTCAAGGACTCGAAGGGAAGATAGCAAATGACACCAAAATCACGCAGAATGATAGCTGGACTACAAAGGCAACGATCATGGGGCATACTATGGTACAACTACTGTATGTAGATCGTACGGATCCCTTCTGTCAATTCAGTCAACGATGTCTCCTCGCGAACTCGAACCATGATCAAACTATCCGTCGCAACTCGCCGGTATTGCACGCGCGACAGCGGTGCGAGCAACAGCGCACCAAACGGTTGCCTAAGCCGAACGACGAGCCGCAGTGCTCGCGTGGTATCATCCAGCCCAGTCGCACCGTGCGAGAACTCCTGATCGAGGAGGGGGCTTATCCAGGGGAATATCAGAACGAGATCCTGCACCTCCAATTTGTCCCTCGTCTGGATCTCTACATCTCCCAGTGCCGATGTCGATCCACGATAGATATTGAGACTTGACTCGGAGTTTGCTCCCGACACGGAGACAACGTCAGTGAGTGGAAAAACAATGCCAGCAAGGCTGAGTCGACTGGCAACAAGGGATGGTGATGGGAGCTCGTAAAGGCGATTGTAAAGCCTCACGGCGAGGGAGAGGTCGGGCAAGGAAGAATGCAATTCCATTACCATGTGGTCCATCTGGGCTGTCTTGATGAGCTGCGGAATGTGTGGCGGGATGATCAGGCTGTAAACAGTGAGGTCGACGGGGAGGCAGCTATTGTAACTGCCAGAACTCCCAGTCCAAGCGAGAATTGTGACGTCTCCGGATCCAGTCAATACGTGTTCTAGAAGTCGACCGACCGCCTGATTGCCCTCGCCATAAATCACAGGGATCGCGACATTGAATATGCCGAACAGCGAATATGCGATATCTTCCTCACGTGTCGTTTGGCGCGTTGAAGCCAAATAGAGCTTCTCCCGCACCCTGTCTAGGCCCGGGCGAAGGGTGATCAACTTCTGTGTAGCGAAGTTCATTGCCTGTTCCATCTCCGAAAGGACAACAGGTGATTCTTTGTGGTTGAAGGTGTCCAAGTCGAGGTATGGCTTCCAGTCCTCGGTGTAGAACTGGACGACCTCAGAAGCCATGTATTCTTGGTATGTCCACCCGCGAGTATTCCAGATGCTCCTCCAGAGAGAGCCAAACTGCTGCGAGTGCGACAACACGCCGAGAAGGTGGACGACGGTGAGAGACGAGCCACGATACCACCTGAACATGGCAACCAATGATTCTTGTTGCACCCCCTTGTCGAGTTGGTTCACGCAGCACGTATCGCTCCATGCCCACTTCAATTGAAGAGAGCGCACGAGCTCGCAGAACTTTTGCAGCTTGCTGTTCGCGGGAGACGACGGTAGCCCATAGATTGAAATATTCTGGACTAGCTGGAATGTCGGCTCGTTGGGCTGCCACCTGTGCGAAAACATCACGTATTGGTAGAACTCCTTCGCCGCTCTCCAAATAAGTGCAGAGTCTAGCTCTGTCGTCATCGATGACACAAGTTCCTTGTAGATTGGGAGTGCTTCGAATGCTTCTGCTTGCTGTTTCCTATCATATAGATGACCGGTGGCGGTGTCGATGAGTACCCGCGGTATGTGGCGAATGGTCTGCTCAACGATGTGCCGAATGGTGGATATGGCATCAACATACTGACAACGAAGTTCTATCATTGATATCGATCAATACATGGTGATCTGTGTGATATTGAGGAAATGGCTCACGGCGAATATGTTCGTCAGGAGACTCGTCCAGCTTTGAAAGCATCGTGTGGAATGCTTCAACCGCCTCGGCGTAGCGTCCTACTCCGTGTAATGCCGCATGCCTCCGCTCGTAGCCTCGATGAGATGAAGGGTCGAGCTTGATAGCCTGCGCGGTCTGTTATTGAATGCTGTCTGATACCATCTGATGTGCAAACAATACCTCGTCGGCATCACTCAGTGCGTCGCCCCATGATTTCACTGACGCTCGTGCCTTGCTCCGCTTGATGAGGATATCCATGCGGTCCACTGGGTTAAGCGACAGTACCGTCGAAAAGTGTTCAATGGCTTCATTGTACCTCTGAGAACCCATCGCGGCGTTGCCGAGTTTTTCTAGCCCCTTTGTGCAATCCCGTCGAAAGCCTTTGTCGAATGCTGAGTCAGTCTTTGGCTGCATTGCTCACACGACCACTCACTGAATTCCCATTGCGCTCGGTCGTTGGGGATGCTCGTGTCCTCTTTTAGCTCGCTCTGCATCTGTCAGAAACACACCATTGCCTCCGTAACGCGACCATCCCCTTCGAGCACATCGCAAATCGCCCGATAAATGTCAAATCTTGGAAGCATGAACTGAACCGAAAGGAGGGTCAATATCCAGATGCAAACTATCATGTAAAGCACACCTTGGCAGCGGCACTCAATGCTTCGTTCGCTGAGCTACGAGTCAACTCTGTGCTCGCCCACTTCATTAGTAAACTCCTCGGGGTCGAGGAACTGAGCATCAATGCAAAAACAACCGCTTCGTCCTGTTTCTTGGTGGTCGATGCTTCATCTGCGATTACCTCAAGCGCCAATATGCATTGGTCCGTAAACTCTGGTGATGGGAACTGAATACTACGTCCTGATGGGCGATGCAGAGACTCACTAGCAAGCCAGTCCATTATCAGCTTGTTGGCTCTGACCTCCTGGCTAACGGTGTTCGTGATCTCGAGAAGACATGCCGCAGCATCTATTATGTGGCCCTCGGCGTACAAAGCCTCGCATTGATGTTTCTGCTCGTATGCACGCAGGATCTGGGAGAGGCTATCCGCTCTGTGTTGCGAGTCGGCATGCTGGATGCGGAGTTGCACGAAGGATTTTTCGAAATGGGCGGTTTTTCTTTCTAATAGATGCGGATGTCAATGAAGCGCGAATGAGAGTGGCGAAGGACGCACTCGAGTCCATGTCCTGCGCACGAAGGGACCTGATAATTTCGTTGAGGGTATCCTCCTTCTGGTTGGCTGCGCATTGGGAGTCGGAGAGACGGTTACGGAGTTGCTCGATGGTTTCTTCCAGACGCGCAATGTTGTTTGCTGATGAACGTAGATGAGCGTGAGTCAGGGTAGCGATGGACGCACTCACAAAGGAACTCGATGGTTTCATTGAGGCTATCCTCCTTCCGAATGGCTGCGCTCTTGGAGTCGGAGAGCTGATTACGGAGTTGCTGAACGGCTTCTTCAAGATGCGTAATCTTGCTGTCTAATGAACATGGGTGTCAACGACACGTAAGTCAAGGTACTAAGCAACACACTAGAGCTCTCCTCGAGATCAACCTTTTCAACTTCCCTGCGCTGTATTTCCCGCTTGCCGACAATCTGCAACAGTCGAGAATGAGGTTTCTGATGAGGAAGCCTTCTCGCACAGCAAGTTTTTGATGTAAGTGCACTTACATTGCTAGAGTAGGATGAGGGAAGTACATCATAGATATTCCGAAGGGTGATTTTCGCGCCTCCGCATATCACAAGGTCGTAATTTGTTGAGATGGCCATGGACGAGACGTCAGACGTATGCCGGATGACAGACCCAATTTGCTGGTGCGTTATAGTGTCCCAGATCGAGACGGATGAATTTGCAGAAGCTGCAATGAATGTGTCGTTGCTTGCCAGAGCGATGCACTTTGGCTCGTAGCTGCTGTGAATAGGCCATTTCGAGAGCGTCGTCCCGGTGGACACGTCGAGACAGTCGATGTTGCCATCGCGAGATAGGGCAAAGAGATGCTTGCTATCGCTGGTCCAAACGAGGGATTGGTTTAGGGACGAGTTGACTTTGAATGAAACATTGAGAAGGAGGTGGCCGTTCTGACTGTCGTAGACCCGAACGGAGTCCTGGCCCCACGTTGCACTGGCGATGAGACGCCCGTCGGGTGAGAATTTGACCGCGACCACGCAGCCGCGATGTTTCCAGGGGGCGTGCAGTTGCTGGCCAGTCGAGAGCGACCAGACGCAGGCAGTCTTGTCATCTGATCCGGTTATAATTTTCGTTCCATCCGGAGAGATGTCCACCGCCCAGACCCCATCGATGTGTCCTGTGAGCACTCGGTCACCTTTTCGTGAGTCTCCGCATTCCACACCGTTACCTCGCCACTACCGGTCCCGCTTACCACCCACTTTCCATCTCCTGACACCGCGATGTTGTTAACACAACTCCTTGCATCCATCGGCGTTCCCACCTCCTTGCCATCTGCTGCTCGCCAACGTCGAATCTTCCCTTCCCCACCACCGCTTACAATGTGCTTCCCATCAGGGAGGAAGGCAACTGAATATGTGCTACCTCGACCATTGATTTCGATCGGTTTTGCTTCCAATTGGTGAAGCCACTGGACACTATTGGAGGAGGAACTATTTTCACTCCGAATCCCCTCTTTGGTTCCCCCCCGTCAGTATCACACTCTTAATTGTCTCGCCAGCGTACTCACCATTCCTTGACCGCCAGCCTAATCTCGAAAACATGCTTGGCCAGGTATCAGAGCGGGGGAAAGAAGGTCGCGCAGTCGTCTATTTTCTGTACGCCGCGCATTGTCGCCTGGCAATGCGGCATACACGTATCTTCTCACCGATATGCATCAGTTCACACACCTATCATCATCCGAGCGCTTGCTCTCACCCTAGTGCACCACTCGCTCACCCTTCATACGGTCACCATTTTGGCCGGCGGTGACCCCCGAGTTGTCCATGGGGAAAATCACGTTCGAAGCTGTTGGAAATGCAGAATTCGCTCCGCTAGATACACTTGAATGTCCTCGTCTCACTTAGCCAATCAATTTTCCTTGGCAGGCTTGGCTGCGCGGCACGCTTGTCTTTTTTCCTGCCTTGTCTTCGCCGTGATCTGAATCCCTTATCTTTTCCAGTTGTCTTGCGCAACGACGTCTCATTCGAATTCCGTAGTCCATTCCCCCACAGTTCTACACGCGACCACTACCACTACCACTTGGCAATTTACGACCCGCTTTGCCATCTCGTGACACCACAATGCACTCCCCGCATCCATCGGCGTTCCCACCCCATTGCCATCTCCAACTCTCCAACTCCGAATCTTTCCTTCGAGTCACTACCGCTCACAATCTGCCTCCCATGAATTTAAACGAGGAATGAGACCGACCATAACCCATCTGGGGCATCAAATACGATCGCTTTTACTTCCTTTCGGTGAACGGCGTTTGGATTCGCTCGACTCTTGGGTTCCCGTTCAACATCGCACTGCGTACAGGTACCCACCATCGCTGAACCACCAACGCATTGTACCCATTCTGCCAGGTGTCAGAGCGACGAAAAAGAGGACAACTCAAGGATGGTCACAAGCGGTGCTTGTGTGGCTTCCTGCTTCGTTCGTGTTTCCTGTACCTGTCATAAAGTGCGCAACAGGATACACTGAATTTTGTTTTGTAACGCGTGCTTAAGCGCCAAGAACGGATTTCATCCACAAGGTTACTCAGTCACACTCTAAGCACGCCTCGCACACGCACAGTGCAGTGTGACTCCTCGCGATGGTCGCGTCCAAAAAACTATGTTTTGAAAGAGTTTATCATTGCGCAGCATCCAAGCTACATGAGGTGAGATCATGCAACTACGACATCGACGTGTGTGGCACTCAGAGTGTGATTTTGCTACGAAAAAATACGACCGTCAAACCTTCCAATTGTGGGCACGTCCACCCGCACAAAAGCAGCAGCTTCGTCTCGAGTTCTCTCCCCTCGGTCCCCGTGAACGCCCTCGTCTCATCTAGCCCGTCGACCTTTTTGGCTGTTGCACCCTTGTCCTTTTCCTGCCCTGCTTTTGCCGCGATCTGAATTCTTCCCTTTTCCAGTTATCTTACACAACAGCACCTCACTCGAAATCCGTCGTTCATTCTTCCGCCATGATGTAAAGATTCTCGAAGACGGTTCTCAGCATGACCACTGTCGATCGCCTTCATCTCGATGGACACATGTTGTTGCAATCGTGGTGCTGACCTCAGAGTTGTCGCTCGACAGAGCAATTCGCTTTCGAGGTTGGCGAGAACGGGAAACAAGTGACGGAACGAGCTACACACCAGCCGGGGCATTAAAAGCATGACGATGGGTACTCCTGCAACTCCGCTCGTTTTTGTAGATGCTTATTACCTCGACGTTTGTTTCGCAGAACTTTCTTTGACTTGACGACCAGATCTTTCTTTATCTGAGCCGTACGACGCGCGTCGTCTCGTCTGCCAGATGAGGCGAAATGGGGATGTAGACGATGATCGCGTTTTTCGGGGGAACTGCTAGTACCCGGCATCTCGTCGTCAACCAAT
>JBBPRF010000950.1:0-12657 GCA_038092875.1 Lanmaoa pseudosensibilis | reverse complement strand
AGGGACATCAAGACCAGAGGGACCAGCACCCAGAATGGGACGTCACAGAGAGCTCATCGAGCGGAGCGCAGGTCCAGGCAAGGTGACACTTTTAAAATTGTAGACGAACTGTATAGTAATTATATCACATTATTCTTACGATCGAATTATTCCCACGAGTCGCTTTGCAGAGAACTGGACGATTCTGGCTGAGAAAACCCTCCCCCACTACCGTGGGAGTCGGGGAACCTTACAGAATGTCAGACGCTGTTTGAAGAGCTACTGGCGAGGGCCACCTACCACCCTAATAGTGCCACACGCCATGACCAATTAGTCGTAGCCAGACGGTCTGGTAAATTTCGTTGGGGCGGGGGTGCGGATTGATTGGTGTGATACTAATAGACAAGCCTCGATTTGGACTTAGTAGTAGTCACGTGTGAAGGATAACGCATAACGGCTCGATTGACCTTGTCGCAGCGCAAGCATGGATCTCGACGGTGAATATGATACCCTTCAAACTTGCCCAGATTGCGGCAGCATCACTTCACTGTTCTTGCAACTTGAAGGAACAAGCCACCGTGAACAAACGAATCAAACGAGCAATGCGGCTCCACCAAAGTCGACTTTAAATTTCGCTCGTAACTGCAATCATCCCAGTCCTCGCAGCAAGATTTTGCTATACATCGGGGTAGGATATATGAACCCAGGAAGGTTCACCGGCTCCTTGACAACATCTCCAATGATACTCGAGTGCTCGTCTCTCCTCACCTGGATGGTAACTTGTCATCCAATAAGCGAGTCACTTGTTGTCTTAAGTTCCAACGCCTGTATGCACAGTTTTAGTAATAACATTCATTTTCTGATCTATCAACACAAGCAAGTGAGCGGATTGTGACCCAGTCCGATTTTATTTATTTAATTTCTTGGCGACCCGTACACCTATAGCTCGAGCGCGCCCTGCCACGACCGCGAATATAATATTTGTACTGACAAAAGCGGTCGGGAGGGTTTACATATGATCAAACAAAGACAAACACCCGCTCGACGTTGCTGGCGCCGAGTCCAACGCGGTCCACAATGTACTCCCCCAGTGCGCCAGGATTCCGCTCGCCGTCACCTTCATTCTCGCAGTCGTCGCTCAAGTACAACGACGACTCGTCCGAGAGTGAACTCGATTACGCCCTCACATCCGCCCTCGATGAGACCGCCGGGTCACCTAGACCGTCCTCCACAGCGCCGACGGTACAACAAGGCGTTGACACCGTGACGTGTCTCTGGGATGACTGTGGCATTGTATTCACTCACTTACCTACTCTCATTGAGCACATCCACTCCAGTAAGCACTCCCTCTATCCCCCGTGCATCGCCAATGGTGAATGACGTGTATATTGCTAGACCACATTGGGGTTCACAAGTCAAACTACACTTGCGAATGGGCCACATGCAACCGCCGTGGACTCGCTCAAACCTCGCGCTTCGCACTCATCTCGCACATTCGTTCGCACACGGGAGAGAAACCCTTTATATGCTCTCGACCAGGCAAGTCGGACTCGTCCCTGATGTGTCTTACCTATCATCTGACCTTGCATAGAGTGTGACAAATCTTTCACCCGCTCGGATGCCCTCGCAAAACACATGCGTCTCCAGCATAATATGCCTCCACCCCCGTCTGGCCGAGGTGGATCTCGAAAACGCAAGCGTGGAGACTCGCCTCAGCCAAATACCGCAAACGCACCGCCGACCGAGCCACCCTCGGCCTTCAACACCTTCAAAGTCGAACCCCGATCACCCTCCGAGGCGGGTGCCCTGGGAACCGATTACTTTGAGAATGCCATTCCCCAGCAGGAAGAGCACGGCGACGATGTGACTGAAGAGGACGACGAAGAGGATGGATTGCCTTCACATCTTGTCCGGCTTATGGATCCCCACACTGGACTCGTACTCGGCCGCTCGCCAGCGCTCGTGAAGTATGTGATCCAAAAAGCTAAGATGCAGTATGCAATGGAGACCCATGCTGCACTCATTGAAGAACTCAGGTGAGTCAATATCTCGGCACCCTCAAGCACCAATGTGATGTATGTGCAGAGTGGTACGTGCCCAAGCAGGGGAAGAAAAGTTGAAGAAAGAGGCCATGCTGGACGACCTTATCAAGTCCGTGTTTGGGTGGGTAGCAACGACAAGTGGCTGCGCGGCCTCGCTTAATTCCGTTCCAGTGACGAAGCAACGGCGCCTCTTGTGCTGACAACCGCAGCCGCCCAACACACTCATGGTCACTCGCAACAACAGGCGTATGTACACCAATCGCATCCACCACATAACCAACACTACCACCAACCCCACCTACCTCAATACGTATCAGCGCAATACCCTCATCCTCCATAAATGTACTTGTTTCCCCTGAATATCGCAGTGGTATTTCATCGTTGTCTGTCCGTATGTTGCTTACTTAGGTATACGCTTGATAATGATGCACCAAAACCCAAGCTAGAAGCAATTCTTGGACACAATCCCGTACTTCGGAAGTAATCTCGTGATCATGGACCACGGGTACTCACCGCGCAACGGAGCCTGAGCGGGTTGACCACAGGGTTGCGACGACTTCCATTGGCTTGGCTCAAGTCCGCGAGACCTGTTGCTGACAGCATCTGCTGCAACTATAGCGCGGACATGGGCAATTATATGGTCAGCATCGGAACCTATACCACAACACGTTGGCCCCGTCTATTGGGAGATCGTTCCGTTACCTGGCATGTGATCGTCGTGACGATCGGAAGATTAGTTGTGCACCCTCGTACCGCAACGTCGGTACCAGAGAGGAGGGACGTGACCAAGCAAGATGAAGCGAGGGGGAAGAAGCCTATCGGAACAACTCTTGGCAATCATGATAGGGGCGGGGGCCAACCCTTTGGAAGTCGCCGCGCTGGCAAAGACCGGCATGCACGGGGACACATCCCACGACATAACAGATATTGGTCTGTATTGCACGGCGTCTGGCCTCGTAGCCACGAAAAAAAATGGGGTTGGTGATTGGATCGGTCCCCCTCCCCTCTGCGAAACCTTTGGGAACGACACAGGTTTCGACAGGGGTACTTTTGGCGAGAGGAATGATTAGGGGGATCAAGAACTGGGCGATTTGTTTGGGTAAAGACCTGTGCGTGACTGATAAGGACGGAATACCGTGACGGTACCAGGACGAATATCAATTCGCCGCCAAGTTAAAATGTTCTGGTCGTTAAGCCTAAGCTCTGGGATGGGGTCGTGTCATTGATTAATGGGTATCGATTCCGACGCATGGATCGTCAACTCGACTCGGATTCGGGATTGGGCTTGGGGCTTGAGCTAGTTGAACCATTGGACACTTGGGTCGCCCTCGACTGACTTTTCGGCCGATCAGAACCATCCGTCACCAGAACGACAAACGGATCAGATGGTTGCATGCTTGGGGTTCAGTGCTTGACATCTTGTCGCGGACATGGCCATCGGCGACGGGTACGGTATGATAGCTAGTAAGAAAACGCCCCAAGATAATGTGTAAGGCCTCGCCAAGGACGTCCCCCAGTTTTCAATTGATCGATCAACACAACAAAGCCAAGTAGTATCGGTTATCTCAGTCTGGTGACGATTTAATTCTCCTTGGATACTCTGGGACGCTTCGAGATAACCGAACGGCGTCAATGAATTGAATATTGTGTAAGGATTGAATTCCCCGCGTCGAAGATACGGTACAACGGAAACGAGCGGGACCTTGCACCACGATTGCGTCGGAGACGCGCTGATTGGCTACTTGGTTTGGCAAGGCGCGCCGGGCGTTTTTCTCAGCAGTTCATGTATGTATCATCATTATATGTAGGACTTGGCATCCATTCCAAGGGATTGCGTACCATGAACTACTCGTGATTCCGGTGATCAGCCACAGCTCGGGGCCGGTTCGTTCCTTGTGCAAGTAAGAATGGTTGACTTGGGAATTTTGAAATGCCATCATCCATCACTACACTTGGTACAAAGTAGTGATAGCACTAGTGACGGTACGGATCCAAGACGCTTCCATTCGATTTTTTCAAAGGGGGTACTGTATGTATCCATATATTCGCGATCACGTATTGTCGTCACTACGGAGGGAGAGCGGGTTCGGTTCCCTCCTTGTCGTCCGTCGTCGTCACTACACACCGTGACGTACACGCTACATTCTCCACTACCATATGTGGTCCGTGGTGGATTGAACACTCTACATATCATTCACGTCATCGAGGTGAGAACGACTGCAGAGTCCAGACGGGGCTGTACGTTCAGTGGTTCACATTCATATACCCTGAGTTGGCCCCTGGCCCGCACTCCCACCCCAACGAGGATGAGATCTATCGAACCAGAGGGAGAAACCTTGAGAACAGCTGCCATTGCGACAACTTTCCCCATGGTTCCTTTTTGTCGAGACGGAATTCACATGATCATTCTTGATCCTCCCAAACAAATCCCCCAACTCGGTGACAAGCGTGGGCAAAGCGCTCCTGAGATCTACGATAGACATGGGTGGGCAAAAAGCACAACAACATCGTTTGCCCTTGTTCATAAAGTTTATCTTGAAACGATAGGGGGACGTCCACACACTCACACTCACACACACGTCGACGTCGTAGTAGAGTTCAAGTTTGAGCGTCCTAGTGTGCTTTCCCATGGAAGCTGTGAAGCCTCGCCCCTCTCAAGTCCGCGGAACGTAACAGCAATACCTCCGCGAGTGGTCCACGCATCCTGCGAGTCCGGACCAGCCGGATCCAACGACGTTTCGGTGGCGTCCAACGATGACTTGAGGAAAGATTATCATATCCTTCCATTGATAACGCTCACGCTCATCGTGAGCCTCGAGGTCAGGGCTGACGAAGGTTTCATCAAAACCGACCCTACGGGAGTCCAGACCTGCCTCGTTGCGTTTCGCAAACAGAAAACCCGTCATCATGAGACGGGACGTGGCTTCGAAATAAATAGTGACGATTGTGACGTAGCTTTGGTTCATTGCGGTGCCTCGTTTTATATCCTTTTGGGATGGGACGAACCCGCGACGTTTTCCGTTTCATGTCGACGCTGCGGTCAGAGTGCGGCGCGCAACATGTTGGCGTGTAGTGTATTGGCGATACAGTCGGATATTGAGATCGCATGTCGAACGCAGATTTGCGGCAATGATGATCTCTACGGCGGATTCCAGCGGATGGGTATGAGTGACGGGCAATTGAGATGGGACAGACGTACGCGTACGGGACCGTAGTACAAAGTCGAGTTATCACATGTGCCCAAGTCGTGCCTGTAGACGTGTGGTACTCGTACGAGGTACCCTTGTAAAGTCGGTCGAAAACGGTGTCTTGGTCGTCCGTCGTTTTTACAGGCAATGTGCTAGACTTCATATCCCCCTGGAGCGGCGATATGTACAGCGACAACTGCCGTGGTTGGCACTTGACAGGGCATCTCGATGGTATCGTTCAGCACGTGGGCCGAGGGGATAGCATACCCATGAATAATAGAGTTGGCAGTCCGAAATCGAAGGAAATGGAGATAAGATGAGTGTGGGTGTTCATACTTAGCAGAAAAGCATCAAGGAGGTGGCTCAAATAGTACCGTGCTTAGGGAGGCCGGCGGCTTATAATATGCCATGAACACGCACCGGCATGACACATGACAAATCCTCCCAGGCAATGGGTTGTGAGTATGTATCTCAGAATGCTGCACCTTTGATTCAGATAAGTACGTACCATTGCTGAAACGACGTCGGGATCTCTCTGCAACGCCTGGCTGTGTACGGGACACTGTCACACGGCCGAAAGAAGGATCCGTTACGATGTCGGGTGCTGTATGTAACCACAGCGGGGCACGGAACATCAATGGTAGTATTAGCGGAGAAAAGAGGATGGACTGTGGTGTGCTAGTTGGTCCGGGTTGTCACGGGCGACACAGCTTGACAACATCCCAAGGACCTCCAGAAACCGAAGAGGGTGCAGAGACCCAGCGTGGCCGCCACATTACCCGGGTGGTACCAGGAAAAACGAAAAGATATAGATTGGACGGGTATCAGCGCTCAGCAACATATGCAGCTTCATGATCAGGGAAGACAACCGCTGGGACCAATCGCATCACTTCAAATTGCCGTGTTTGTGAGTGCATCAAGATCAGGGATCTTCCCAGAAACGCCGATACGTACGTACAACCCGCCAACGGTGCGAGGCCACGTAGTGGACACCTGAACCTAGATTAGATGTGCGGTGCAAGTCGTCTTTGACGCTTCCGTAAATGGAGCTCCCCCTGGAATGCAATCTCAATTCGTATCTAATGATGCGTTCAGATACGTAGACGAACGGTGCTCCCGGAACATGCTTCAGGCTATAACTCTGGTGCAGGAAGATTGAATGACCGGCTGTTCGACAAGTAAAGTTCGCCGGGCCAAGGACAGCACTGGCTCACCTCGCCCGTCGACTGATGCGCCACACAACCTTGAGGCTTGCAGTGCCGCGTTAGCCGGGTATTACCGGTGTACCCAGCCCGACCAAACACGTACCAAATCGTTCACACACAAAGGTTTGGACCGCTTTGTTCATATTTCGTTCGAGCCACTGCTTTGAGGCGGCATTATTGAGGTTATCCCGGGCCGGACAAACCAAGTATGGCATTTTCTATTGTGAATGGGGCGGGGCACGTTTCACGACGGTAATCGAAGCAAGACGTAACAACGCTCTCGAATCGTCTCACACGAGGTAGGAAACGAATGACGGTGAAGGCCTTGCGTATGTATTAGGTGTAGCAGGCGCACTTGGATTTGAGTAATTGCCGGGGACTATTCTCCGAGATTCCAAAACCATACCATGCTGGAGAACGTCGATGGCGAATCCAGCGTTAGTCAGCTCGGACACGCGGGATGGGGGGATAACCAATGAGGAAGGGTGGTTGCTGGGGTCGGGTGTGCCTCAGTGGGCGGTTTCGCCATGACGGGACGTGTCAAAGGGTTTCCACCCTGCCGCGAGATTGCTCAGGTGACAGGGGAGTAATGTCAAGGAGATAGGTAGACCGTGGGGGAATACGAAGCGGAATGAGTTGAAGTCGCGCATTCCCAGCCGAGGAGCAAGCAGAATTGGCACGGGATGGACTCGAGATATCCAATCGAGTTCCCGTTGACTTCAGGTGAGAAAGGGGTGCGAAATGCGTCAGCGACCTCCGCAGTCGTTGGCTTCGGCTTCTTTCGCAGAGCCGTGTATTCCCTGCGGAGGGCTCCACGCGAGGTTCACGAGAACATGGTGCGGAACTCGTCGCTGTCTGGTGCGAACATATGTGCGACTGGAATGACCATGTGGGTAGCCCGGTACTGGAATAGTGGCTTGTAATACAAGAATGGAGACGGATCACGCGATTAGGGGATAGGCGGAGGCGACCGTGTTTGGATATGAACCCTAACGGTGAGCTGAGCGTTTCGGCTTCCAGTGTCACTGTCAGTTCCTCGAGAGCTCAACGGGGATAACCCTTTACTTAATCACGCCTGTCATCCGGTACCGCCCTGAAAGCGTGAACTTTGATAAGTACTAGTACGGGTGGAGCATGAACTTGAAGCAACTTCTGTGGGTCCAGAGCACAAATCCACTCCGAGCAGCGGACTGCGGAGACAAAGGGTCGCAATTGACCGTGATTGAACTCAAAGCAAGGCACGGTCCGAGTGTTTCAGAAGATGAGCGCGGAGAGGGAGAGAGGGATAGTTGGCGCCCGACAATTTAGCTCTCAATTGACCCTGAGTCTGGAATGGATTGTGCGGGGGACTTGAGATCACATGTGGGGGTACAGCGTACGTCCGATGATGATGGGTGACCCCCAAGTCTAGATTATGCGTTGACCGAGTAGTTGGTGTGTGCCGTGGACCCTCGACCCCTTTCCTGTCAAAGGAAGAGTTCCATTATGCAGGTAATTAAGGAAAATTGACTGCGTAACCGAGAGGTCATGATGACCGCTTGGTAATATATCCAAGGATGGGTTGTTGAGTATGTGTGGAGAAAGTTTGTGAGGAATAGTTAGTTGGGACAGGAGCAGGCTATATACACTGAGGACGACGACTAAGTATGTTGAGGGGATTCGGTATGTTATTAGGTTGCAGCTTGCCGGATGGGGGGTTCGTACATTGATCGCCGTGCAAGCCATCTCGTCAGACTCATCTTAGATCGAGTGGCGCATGCGAAGAAGAGATCCTCAGGGATTTTGGGTTGACGGAGCGACTCGCGGGAACGGCCACATCGTGATTGGAGAAACGGAGTACATGATAGATTCAGGTGCAAAAATATGACAGTGAAACATATGGGGCATCATCGTCTGGACGACCAAGTTGGGTGTGATCGGAGTCTGAACTGGGGTGTACAGACTGAGAGTGTGGATCTTCCTCTCAGCGAGGTGGCGGAGCGAATAGGAGAAAGAGCTGAAATTGAAATTAGTGGGGCGGAAATAAGAGCGGGTCCGATGTAAAATTGGGAGAGGGTGGAGGCGGGGAAGTTGACTCGTCGAAAAGTTGGAGGAGAGTAGGGGCGGTGTGCGGCGAAGGCGTCGGTGGTGGCAATGGAACAGGCGCGTATTACTACTACCGACGCGGTGGCAGGGCGGGTTGCCGGCATGCCGAGAGGTGTATGTGTTTGTTTATGATGATCGGACCGTGGACGGCATGGATGAAGTAAGCGTGGGAAGATACTGATTGAGGAAGCGGAGTTGTGATTGGCCAGGGATGGGAGAGTGGACTTGGTGGGCTAAATAGGCCACGAACGCTCTCTTCCTCCCCATCATCTATCATGGCCGCTACTTCACAGCCTATCGCATGCCACTCCTCTAATTCCCCTGACATACACATCCCCCCCCAGTCCCTCTCAAACCACACCGCTCAGTTCCCCTCCTCCTACTTCCTCGGTTCCCCCCTCTCATGGCGCGCCGGGTCATTCGGGAGCCGCTTCTACCCCGGTTGCTCCCCCGGTCAGCTCCTTGGTCCCCTCGAGTAAGCCTTTCCCCCTCTCCTCTCCCTGCACTCCCCTACATCTCTACCCCCAGCCCCAGCGACTTCAAGTGCGCCAAGCTCTCCTCTTCCCTCGAGAGCGATCGCGGCTCCATCCTCAACGCCCTCTCCACCTTTGACCGCGAGGACGAACTTGTACGTCAACTGTGTTCCTTCACACTCCTCCCTCTCACTCCCTTTCACATCAGTGTCGCAATTACTCCTGCTGCGGCCTCCAGATTGACGATCTACACGCCCTCGTACAGCATTTCGAGGAGGTCCATGTCGTCGTCGTTGATCAGTTCGGCCGTCCCCACCAACAGCTCCCGGTCGCTGCCTTTCCCGCAACACTGCAACCAGTCCGTGCTCAGCCTCTCGCCTATGCCCACGATCTAAACCAGCATCTCCCACCTCCGTATCACCACGGTGGTTTCGATCCTGATGATATGGAGCTCGACGTCGATCAGTCCAGCTCCCCCTCTTCCGGTGGGCCAACCCCTCCCGACACTCCCCTCACAACTCCGCTTTCGTCACACCCCACTCACTCGTTTAACCATTTTGGTCAATCGGCAAAAGATGGTTCGCCACCTTCGCCTGTTTCAGCGTTCGACACAACAACAGTTCCGACGCGCTCAATCCATGGTCATTCAATCGCTGCATTTCCGTCCTCCCGGAACAGCGTGCCTAATTTGTCAAAAAATCCCGAGCCATTCAACGGCTATGCCGGTTATTCTGATTACTCGTCGTCTATGCCTGGTACCGTCCCTTCCCCACCAGCCACCGACGATATCCAGGGTCCCGTCTCCCCTGTCAGCGAACCCAACAGCCCCTACGGCTGTCTCCCCCCTGCCGTCGTCTTCTCCACCGCCAACACACCCGCCAACACCCCCTCTACTTCCCGCGTACCCTCCCCCTCCAACACCTCCCGCCAGTCCGCCCAGTCCACAGCAACTCTGTCCTCATCAGATTTCACTGGGTCCAAGACTTCGTCGTCGCAGAGCACCTCCCGTGCTAGCACGACTCTCTCTCGCCCCGCATCCTCGTTGCTCTTGTCAAAACCATTCCGTTGTCCGAAGCCCAATTGCAACAAGAGTTACAAGCAGGCGAATGGGCTCAAGTACCACATGACCCACGGAAGTTGCAACTTTGCACCACCCAAGGACCTTGAGCAAGTCCAAGCATTGCTCGCAAGCAAGCGTTCTGCGAGAGAAGCCGCGGGCGAGGATGACAACATGATCACCGAGGGTGAGTTGCGCGAGGTCGAGCGCGAGGCTGAGCGCCGGCTCCGTCCCTTTGCTTGCGGTGTCGGTGATTGCCAGCGGCGGTACAAGAACATGAACGGGCTTCGGTACCACTACCAACACTCTGGCGACCACGGCGCAATAGGACTAGCTTTGCTCGCGAGCGGACAGCACGAATGCTTACAACATGCTCACGGCAAGAGTTCGGCTGCTAGCTCACGGCAATCGACACCATTAGCGAGCGGCCAGACGACGCCCGTAACCGGTCACTCGACTCCGACGTATGCTCAGCAATATCAACAACAGATGATGTACACTTCTGCGCAACAACAATATCTTCGAGCCCAGCAACAGCAAGCACTGCAAATGCACGTGCAAATGGCGTCGTATCCTGCTGTCGACACCTCTGTTCAGCGTTGATCCATTCTGGACACTGAGCGTGATACCCCTGTTCTCGTCACACGTCCGGATGGGCTCATGAAAAGTAAAAATTATACATATTGGGCATCTTGGCTATTATTCGTCTCCTGGTCTCGCAAACTGTTTTCTCACCGCTCCTGTTTTCATCCTTATCGTCTACTGTACTCGGCCTCCAACATATCCCAGGTCGCCCCTACCACGTGTTTTTCGGGTTCCTCAGGAGTGGCTACCTTTCTTTTTTTTTTCTTTGGCCACATCGATTCGTTGGCCTTAGAAACCGTTCGTTGCTGGACTGCCACGTCATTCCCTGGGATCACCATAGACGTAGAGATCACCACGACCGAGGTTGCCTTGTCTCTTCCTTTTCGCCCTTGATTCTGTGCTAGGCCCAACCAACTGTCTTAATCTTGTTCGCCTGCCCGTCTGATCCGAGCCCGTATACTTACAACACACATATCAGCTATATCTACCTCGTAACTGTATGTCACCTCGTATTTACGTTTTAAACTGATCATCGGACTGGAAAGAGTGTTTTGCATGGAATGTTTCCCGACTGTCTCTTATGTATGAGGACTTTGTGATAATACATAGATGTGACACTCGATGGTGCTTGTTTCAAAGGTGGTGTCTTGGAAGTGGTCATGTGACTGTCGGCATGGTGTCTCCAGTCTCAAGCAAAACTGGATGGACTTTTCTGTGGATGACATCCAGATCTCCATTGACATAGACAGCATCATCTGGATCACAAGGGAGCTCATCTGTAGTAATAGTATTGGTGTCTACCTCACTCCTATCTACGAGGGCAAGGCTGGAATACACAAACACAACCATGTGTATTGTTACGCTCGACCCAGGTAGGATTGAACGTAGCCCTTGGAGGCATAGGGAGGTCCTAAGTGTTGAGGGTTCGAAGGTATTCCATGGACGCGTAAGCGATCACGTGGCGTGGGGGGATCCACTGGTACATGAAGTGACCAAGTGGCGAAGTGAATCGTCCAGCGATCGAGCGCGAAGTAATGACGTAGGCATGGAGTACGGATGCACTAAGGCAATACCCACCATCCTCAGGTTCAAGGGATCTACAGTCATAAAGACGAACGCATAGCGGGCGAGGAGAGAGACAAGGGACAAGGGATGAAGGGACAAGGACCTTGTCGATTGCAGAGATACTAGGTAAGACAAGGGAGGTCTAAGCTAAGGATCTCTGCTGTGAGAGTGCAGGTATTTATACATAAGGAGTCTGCGCACGGACCATGAGAAAAGATAGCTAAGAATGGTAAGTGGAAAAGGGTGACGTGTTGTACAATAACTGCAGCCAATGAGAAGGTGACGCGTCATTAGAATTACAAATAGAAGAGTGGAAATGAAATGCGCAGTCAATGGCATCATGACTGCGGACTGCGGAGTCACGTGATGGAAACAGCAATAGCCGACTGGATAAAGTCACGTGAGATGAAGTGAAAGGAAGGCATACGAGGTGGGAGTCGAACGAGCGACTCGTAGGAATACAGCGTATAGCGAATGAGATTAGGAAAAGAAAAGGTGGTCCTGGATGAATCATAACATTACCCCCTCGTTACCATTGAAGTCCCACTGAGACTAATTCACAGAGAACCAGTCATGTTGGCATAAGCCATGTCATCGAAGGGGTCGTTGTCTATGTAGACATCGTTGAGATGCTCAGTCTTGATAGGCGGAGGGATAGGGATAGGACGAGAGCGTCCTGATGAGCAGCGAGATCTGTTTTGACAAAATACCACTAACTCCGACTGGAGTTTCGGAACTCCGGTCCTCCGGAGACCCCTAATGGACCCCCCTTTCACTCCGGAGTGTCGGAGCTCCGACTCCAGAGCTCTGTTTCTTCCTATAGAACGACATTACTGCTTGGTAATGTCCTTTACATACACCATATTACATTTTCCCTGGATTCTATTTCCCTGACATTTATTAAGGTACGAGTGTGCCTTCACCACATAGTACATAAACCTTTCACTTCATTTCCAAACACCTCAGTTGTTTTCGCCC
>JBBPRF010000949.1:0-12695 GCA_038092875.1 Lanmaoa pseudosensibilis | reverse complement strand
ATGTAAAGCGTTGAAAAGATGACGAAGGGTGTCTCCTAAAGCAAAATGAAGAGGAAGATCCGGAGACTCAGCTGCGTGAAGCATTAATTGAGCATGGGAGATTCCATGGTAGGTACGAATAAGATCTTGAGAAATAGTGTCATCTTGAAAAAGGGGGTCTTCTTTGATTTGGCGAAGAAGAACGGGGGAGTCTAGGATGGCGGCGTAGAGCAAGTGGACCCCATATTCAGGCAAGAGAGAAGGATAGACATGTCAAGAACATAAGGGTGACGATAGGCTCGAGGATGAAGATAAGGGGGATGAGGCGACAGAGGATGATAGGAATGACATAGTGAAGGATATTGACATAGAAAAAGAGCATACAATGGGGTTTGGATTTAGGCAGGAGATGCTCACGGAGAGACTGTTGACTGGCTGATGACCCAACTCAAAGGTGATGCCTTCGTTTATATGCTGTGAGGATAGTGGGAGCGTGACGGAGATTTGACTCGGGTTCCCATGTATTTTTGGAAGATGAGTAACCCTTCCATGTGGTCAGGTATCGGCAACGTGATTGAGGACCCTTGTGAGCTATTATTGCTTCGACCTCCCACTCTTCCTCGTTATCTATGATGTCAGGTGGGGGAGATAAGAACGCAGGTCCATGTGCTTCACTGGTCCGATAAGAAGATAGAAGCGAGGTGTGGAAGACGTCGTGTATCTTCCATGTGGAGGGAAGGCGGAGTTGATAAGTTAATGGGGAGAGGACGCGGATGATTTCAAAAGGGCCATGTCTCTTAGGAGCAAGCTTTCGAGAAGGGTAATGGAGTCATAGGTGGGTGGCTTCAAGCCACACCTTATCGCCTACCTTCCAGGGGGTGAAACGACTGGTTGTTCGGGAAGCCATGAGCTTCCTGGTGGATTCATGGGCAGCCAAGGCTTCCTTTCTGGCTTCATCTGGGGAAGAGATTCGTGCTTCTAAAGCGGGTAAGAAGGTCTTGCCGAGGGGCGGATATGAGTGTGGGTCAAATCCGTAGAGTAAGGAAAAAGGGGACTTTTTAGTTGACATGTGAGGGGCAGAGTTATGGTGGAATTCCGCTGCTGTTAAGATTTCGGACCATGAAGAGGGTTGATTTGTACAGAAGATCCGAAGGTATGTCTCTAGTTCCTGATTGGTTCGTTCTGTTTGGCCATTGGTCTGGGGATGGTAAGCTGTGGATAGGCAAACGTCATACTTCAGGAGGCGAGCAAGTTCCTTTGTGAATGCTGAGGCGAACTGAGGACCTCTATCTGAGATGATGGAGTTGTGGAGACCGAAACGTCTGAAGACATTGTGAAAGAATAGATTGGCTACGCCTGCTGCATCAATGGATTTGGAGCATGGAATGAGGATTACCCCCTTTGTAAGGCCATGGTCGACCACAACCAAGATAGAGTCATGACCATGGGAGGAGGAAAGGTCTGTGATCAGGTCCATGGACAGTTGTTTGAATGGGAGGGCCGTTGTAGAAGGGATGGGAGACAAAGGGGGAACTGTGGGATGGGTGTTAATCTTGTTCTGCTGGCAGGCGGCGCAGCCGTCCACAAAATGTTTGACGAAGAAAGAGAGGCCCGGCCACCAAAAGTCACATTCCAAAATGGCCTTGGTACGGAAGACGCCCATATGTCCAGAGAGAGGAGAAGAGTGGATGGAGTGGAGGAGAGCGGAATGGGCTGAGGGGGGAACATACATACGGCCTTTAAAATAGAGGTGGCCGTTGTCAAAAGACTAGTCTGCGAGGGAGGAACGAGTGAATAGGGGAGAGCCCTCATCAAGGGCTGCTAGGGCCTTCAAAATGAAAGGGTCTGAGGAAGAGGAAGATTGGATATGACGTGCGAGGGACAGATCAAGCGCATTGAGAACAACTGGGTCCGGTACAATGGAAGAGTCGACGTTGTTTGACAAGGTGTCTACGTCATTTCACCTAGAGAGAGCATCAGCTGGGCCCATTTGGGAGCCCAGAGTGACAGCCCAGACAACGTCAAAATCCTGGAGAAAGAGGGCCCAATGAGCCTGTCTGCGAGAGAGTTTACGGGGATCTCGGATGTAGAAGAGATTTTTGTGGTCAGTGATGATGGTAACTGGATGTGAAGTTCCCTGGAGATAATGTTTCCACTCAGCTAATGCGTAGATGACCACGAGGAGTTCACGATCGTATATGTCATAGTTGCATTCAGTGGGAGAGAACGTCTTGGAGAAGTAAGCGCAGGAATGTTTGTCTCCATTGGCATCACACTGCATAAGCACAGCACCTGTGGCGAGGAGGGAGGCATCCATCATGAGGAAGAAGGGCTTGGATACGTCTGGGATTGTAATGACTGGGGCGGAGGCAAAGATGTCTCGAAATTGGTCGAACGCTTGTTGTTGTAATGGGGACCAGACCCAGGGTTGGTCTTTGTGAGTGAGGAGGGTGAGGGGAGTGGCAACATCGGAGTAGTTTGGGATGAACTTTCTGTAGAAGTTTGCGAATCCAAGGAACGAGCGGACTCCTTTCACGGAGGTGGGAGGCTTCCAGTCTTTGATGGTGGTGACCTTTTTTGGGTCCATGCGGATGATTTCTTGACCGATGATCATTCCTAGGTATTTCATAGTTGGTTGGTTGAAGGAACACTTTGATATTTTCAAGGATAAACCATGTTCTCGGAGGTGTTGAAGGACGCGGCATGTTCGCTCATGATGAAGGGAAAGAGAGCCATTCGTTGCAATTCTGAGGTCATCCATATAGATTTTGAGCCAACGTTCTACTAGCATGTCTGCGAAAATATGGTTCATGAATTCTTGGAACGTGGCAGGGGCATTGCAGAACCCGAAGAACATAACCATTGGTTCAAAGAGGCCAAAGGGGGTGATAAAGGCAGCCTTCCACTGATCTTCCTCTCGAATGCATATGTTGTTGTACCCCCATCGGACGTCAAACTTGGTGAAGTAAGTGGCGTCCTTCATATCATCAATGAGTTCTGGGATGAGAGGGAGAGGGTAAGTGTTTCAGATGGTGTGAGAGTTAAGATATCGATAGTCTTGGACTGGTTGAAGAGAACCATCTTCCTTTTTGACAAAGAAGAGTGACAAGGCCTGGGGGGAGTGAGAAGGGACAATTCGGCCGGTCTTGAGATGTTCGTCAATCATCTTTCAACATTCCTCCTTTTCTAATGGGTTAAGTGGATAGACCTTAGCGACCCTTGGGACGAAGGAGTCTCTGAGTTCGATCTTGTGATCAAAAGAGCAGTGGGGTGGGAGTTTCTCGAAGAGGGTTTCCAAGAAGACATCTGCATAATCCTTGCAGAAGTTTGGGATGGTGTCTTCAGTTGGTTTATCGATTTCTGTGGATTGTATTTCTTCACCAGAGGTTCCTTTCGAGGGAGGATACTCATGAAGAGACCTCTCAACCCCTTGGGGATACCTTTGGAGAAGGAGTTCACCGATCTCGAAGTCCAGATTGGCCCCATATTCATGTAAGTTGTAACTGTTGTAAGAATGTTCCATAGTGATCGAATAAGTCTTCCAATCAATGGTGGGATTCCATTTCTGGAGCCAAGGCATCCCTAAAATAATCTGGGGGCGGCTGAGACGAGTGACCATGAGCTTATTGTTATCAGAAAACTTTTGCGAGTAAAGGGGAACTTGGGCGTTCCACTTGATGGTACCTCTTTGGTTTTCTGTTCCATCAACGTTGTAGGCAGTAAGGGGATTGTCTAGTTTGGAGAGTTTGAATCCCGCTGAGAGAAGGCAAGAGTCAATGAAGTTTCCTGTTGCTCCTGAGTTGATAAGGGTGGAGGTTTTGACGGTTTTGATGGTTCCTCGTAGTGTAACTAGGAGATGAATGGTTCTTTCATTCTGGGGTGCTACAAGTACATTATCTATGTTAAGGAGAGAAGACGTCGGGATGACTCTCCTTTTTAAAAATCCTTTGCCTTCTGGATGCGATCCGGGATTACCGTAATAGAAGCCACTTCCTCCGATGGCTCCTCATAACACGTCTTGAGTATGGATAAGATCTCCGTTTCCTCTTTTCCTGAAGTCTTGAGCGAGTTGACGTATTCATCCAGCTGAGAGCGAGGCACTGGGGTCTCCTTGGTGGTAGAGGCATGGATGTGTTGTGTGTTTCTTGGGGGTAGTTTCGAAGGGAACTTAGAACAGTTCGTGCTGTTGTGTCCTACTTGGCAGCAGCAGAAGCAGTGACCTTCCTTGATACAACGGGCTCGTTCGACTGGGGTGAGTTTCTTGATGGTGGTGGTGGCGTCAATATCCATGGCATTGGGATCTCTTTCTGAGGTGCGAGTGAAAGATGAAGGGGTGAAGCATCCCTTCTTCAAAGCAAGGATACGCATCTTCTGACCATGGAAGGTCTTGGCGTGTTCGATCCACTTGTCGATGGTGGTGGGGATCGAGGACATAGAAAGAATCATGGTGGCAAGTCGCTGGTCTAGGCCAAGTGAGACCTGGTTGATGAGAGTGATGTGATCTGTGATGCCTGCTTTAGCAGTGAGGTTCTGGAAGTCAGTGATGTACTATTGGAAACCATCATCAGTGGTTCCGTCTGCAGAGCGGGAGGACTTCTGGGTGAGCTTGGTGAGCTCAAGGCGGGCAGTGGCTTTGGTGTCAAAGGGGTAGAAGGTGGACTCGAAGTTGGAGCAGAAGTTGGGGAATGTCTTTCCTGTGGTGATGGATTGATCTGCCATTTTATCGTACCACATTTCAGCGAAGTTGGCTCCTCGACCCTCACTCATCTTGTTGAGGGTCGTCATGATCTTGTCGTTGTCAGAGGAATACAAGGATTGGTTCAAGGCGAAGTAGGCCTTCATAGCTTTGATCCATCTGGATGTGTCAGTGGGTTTGCCTGAGAAATCGGCCAGGAGAGCGGCTTTGAGTTTGGGTACTCTAGACATGGTGGGTGCTGGGGGCTGGGGTGAGGAGGCTCCTAAGGCGAAGGAGGGTACGTAGTTTCGCTGGGTGATGTTGGGGATACTGGGGATTGCTGGGAGTAGTGATAGCGCTAACTGTGGGGTGCTGGGAGTGGTGTCATCTCTGAGTTCAATGTCTTCATCCTCTTCTGGAGGAGGTGCTATGGGTTGACGTTCTCGACGTCCAAAGCGACTCGTGGTGATAACGGTGGGGGCCCTTCACCTGAAAAGGTGGGGCTGAAGAGATTCTCGATCTTTGTTATGCGAAGCATACAAGGGCTTGAGGAGAGGACTAGGTGGGCGATACTCACGAAGAGACCGATGTCTGCTAATCCACAAGGCAAAGGGATGAGACTAATCGGGCAATACTCACGAAGAGACCAACGTCTGCTTAGCTTATCTATAAAGGGGCTTTCCGGGGTGGTGGAAGTCGAAGGGGATTCGACTTAGACTCAGGGATTTCCAAGGAGTGATCCAAGACTATGCTTGTATTGCAAAGATCGAGAATGAGGAATACAAGTGTAGACGAATAGATTATATAAAGGAAACCAACGCGCACGGACCAAGGGACGATCAAGAAAAGAAGACTATGGAAGTGCATGGAAAACGGGGAACACTCACCATTGTGAGAGAAACGACATGGGAGATGAAGTCTGAGTAAAGCTGAAGATAAGGTCCATTAGAATAATGGTGAAAAGAGAGGGAAGACAGTATTTGTAAGGAGAAGAAAGGCACTATGGGGACGACTGGGTGTGCCCCGCCAAGTGGTACAAGTACCGTGTAAGAGAAA
Organism: Lanmaoa pseudosensibilis; assembly: GCA_038092875.1. Classification (NCBI taxonomy): domain Eukaryota; kingdom Fungi; phylum Basidiomycota; class Agaricomycetes; order Boletales; family Boletaceae; genus Lanmaoa; species Lanmaoa pseudosensibilis. The sequence goes on along the minus strand of JBBPRF010000949.1, from coordinate 6,985 downwards.
GAGGACAACACATGAAGAAAGGAGAAAAATTGTAACAATCCGGATTAGGAAAATACCAGTGTGGATCGTAATTGTCGTTAGGGTGTTCTATAGAAATCAAATAGGTTTTCCAATCAATGGTAGGGTTTCATTTCTGAAGCCAGGGCATTCCTAGGATGATTTGGAGGCAACTGAGATGAGTGACCATGAGCTTGTTGGTGTCAGAGAACTTTTGTGAATAAAGGGGAACTTGAGCATTCCACTTGATGGTACCCTTCTGGTTTTCAGTTCCATTAACATTGTAGGCGATAAGTGGATTATCTAGCTTAAAAAGCTTGAATCCTGCTGAAAGAAGACGAGAGTCAATGAAATTCCCCGTTGCTCCTGAGTCGATAAGGGCTGAGGTTTTGATGTTTTTAGAGGATCCTTGTAGCATTACTGGGAGATGAATGGTTCTTTCATTCTGAGGGGCTACAAGTACATTATCTATATTAAGGAGAGAAGATGTCAGAGCAACTCTCCTTTTCAAAAATCCCTTGCTTTCTGAATTCGTTCAGGGGATATAGAAACAGAGGCTACTTCTTCCGAAGGCTCTTCATAGCACGTCTTGAGTATGGAGAGGATTTCCGTCTCCTCCTTCCCAGAAGTTTTAAGTGAGTTGACATACTCATCTAGTTGGGAGCGAGGTGGTGGTACTTCCTTGGTGGTGGCGGTGTGAATGTTCTGGGAGTTTCTTGGGGGTGTTTTCGAGGGGAATTTAGAACAGTTTGAACTATTATGTCCTGCTTGGCGGCAACGGAAGCAGCGTCCCTCCTTGATACAGCAAGCATGCTCTACTAGAGTAAGCCTCTTAATTGTGGTGGTGGCGTCAATGTCCATAGCATTGGGTCTTTCTCGGAGGTGTGGGTGAAGGAAGATGGGGTGAAATAACCCCTTCTTAGAGCGAGGATGTGCATCTTTTGACCATGGAAGGTCTTGGCATGTTCGATCCACTTGTCAATGGTGGTGGGGATCGAAGACATGGAGAGAATCATAGTGGTGAGTCGTTGGTCTAGTCCAAGGGAAAATTGGTCAATGAGAGTGATGTAATCTGTGATGCCAGCCTTAGTGGCAAGGTTTTGGAAGTCAGTGATGTACTATTGGAAACCATCATCAGTGGTTCCGTCAGAGAGATGGGAAGATTTCTGGGTAAGCTTGGTGAGTTCGAGGCAAGCGGTGGCCTTGGTGTCAAAGGGGTAGAAGGTGAACTCAAAGTTGGAGCAGAAGTTGGAGAAGATCTTTCCTGTGGTGATGGTTTGGTCTGCCATTTTATCATACCACATTTCAGCAAAGCTTGCTCCTCAATCCTTGCTCATCTTGTTGAGGGTCGTCATGATCTTGTTGTTGTCAGAGGTGTATAGGGTCTGATTCAAGGCAAAGTAGGCCTTCATGGCCTTTATCCATCTGGACACATTGGCAGGTTTACCAGAGAAGTCGGCAGGAAGAGCAGCTTTAAGCTCAGGTACCTTGGACATGGTGGGTGCAGGTGTTGCTGGTGAGAGCTGGGACAGGGAGGCTCCTAGAGCATAAGAGGGTATGTAGTTTCATTAGGAGATACTGGGGATGCTGGGAATCACTGGAAGTTGCGATGGCTGTGGCGATGGAGTACTGGGAGTGGTATCATCTCTGAGTTCAATGTCTTCATCCTCTTCAGGAGGAGGTGCTGGGGGTTGACTCTCGAAAAGTCTGTAGCAACTCGTGATGGAAGCGGTGGGGCCCTTCACCTAGAAAGGTGGGGCTGCAGAGAATTCTCAATCTTTTGTTACACAAAGCATTTGAGAACAGATGTACTCCTAGCAAGTAGCACTAGATGGGTGATACTCACGAAGAGACCAACGTCCGCTAGTCTATGGAGATAAGGAGTCTAGGGACAAAGGAGTCAAGTGAGGATCAACTTTAAGATTCAAGGTGATCCAAGTAATGCTTGTATTGCATAGATTGAGAATGGAGAATACAGGGGAGAAGTATACAACTTATATACTGTAGACCAGTGTGCACAGACCAGGAGATAAGAAAGACATAAAAGGAAAAGAAAGAGTCATAAGATCGTGTGGAAATGAGAAAGACTCGCCGTTGTGAGAGAAGCAGCAGAGGAGACGCAAGTCCATAGATAAGACTAGCAAAAGAGGCAAAGAAAATGTGGAGAGATAGCATTTGTGAGGAGAAGGTATGCAGCATAAGGACAACTAGAAGTGCCTCTCCAAGTCATGTGAGTACCTCAAATGAGAAAGAGTATGAGACAGGAAGAGAGAAGGAAAATTATAACACCAACCCCCTGGCTATGTCAATCCGAGCCACCCACACCATGTATGCCACCTATGGAAGACCTTATATGGTTTAAAACAAAGTGGTCCTCACTGGTACCAGTGGTTGGTAGAGATTCTAGTCAAAAATCTAGGTTTCAGGCAGTGCAAAGTAGATCAAGCCATTTTTATAAAACGCAATGGCGCCATGCTCACCGTGATTGTCGTGCACATCAATGACTGCACAATCGCAGCCACCTCCTCCAAACTGGTCACTGAGGTAAAATCACAGCTGAGCCGCCATGTAGAGGTCACAGACCTTGGAGAGCTCCACTGGCTCCTTGGAATTGAAGTCACTCACAACCAGGAGAAGCACACACTAGCCTTCTCACAGAAAATTTATATTGAGTCCATCCTCCATCATTTTAACTTCAACAAGCTTAAACCCCTCTCCACACCCATGGATCTGAGCTCCTGCCTCACTACAGAGCAGTCCCCATCTACTACTGCTGAGTATGCTGCAATGCAGCACATCCCATATCAGGAAGCCATCAGTTCACTGATGTATGCAGCACTTAGCACCCATCTGGACATCTCATATGCCATATCACAAGTATCCTGTTTCTCCAGCAACTATGGTCAACCACACTGGGATGCAGTGAAGCAGATCTACCACTACCTTTCGAGTATCAAGAACTTATGGTTGACATATGGAGAGGGAGTTAAAACACTTGCAGGGTACACTGATGCAGACAGCAGTGTCATCGAAAATCGCTGAGTGGTGTCTAGGTATGCTTTCCTTATAGACAGAGGTGCCATATCCTAGGCATCTAAATACCAAGAAATTGTTTCACTCTTGACCACTGAGAGCAAGTACGTAGCAGTGATGCACACCGCAAAAGAGGCCTTATGGCTGCATACCCTCATATCTGACATGTTTACCCCCATTTGCAAGCCCACAACCCTCTTTTCAGACAACCAATCCACAATCGCACTTGCAAAAGATCATCAGTACCATGCACACACCAAGCACATTGACATCCACTTCCATTTTATCTGATGGGTCATCAACAATGGCAAGCTATGCCTCATCTTCTGCCCAACTGGTGATATGGTTGCCAACACACTTACAAAGGCTTTGCCCTCCCCAAAGGTCAAGCACTTCGCAGCCAAACTTGGACTGCACACAGCTTAAGGGGGAGTGTTAGAACATGCAAGTATGCATGCAGGTGTGGCATCAGCTCTGTTACTCGGACATATCGTACCCCTCCATTCCACTTATACCACTTATACACTAGTCGCTCACTACCCTTTGTTTGACCTTTCTTAATACAGTACTCCATTTGTCTTCAACCCTTACACTTTGTCAAAAGTTGAAGATCTGGAGTGGAGCAGAGCTAATTGGAGCAGAGTAAACCAGAGCTCAGCTGCTGCCTAAGACAGGTAAGAACAACTGTATTAATTACCTAATTGGAGTGGAGTAAACCAGAGCTACAGTACATTAGTCTAACAGTTGATATAAGTAAGTAGAAGTTAACTCACCTCAACTGCTGCCTAAAATGGGTAAGAACAACTAAGGTGTCTGGGAATGAAGTGAAGGATTTATGTACTATGTGGTGAAGGCACACTTGTTGTCAAAACTCTAGTAGAGACTAGAGCTCAGCTGCTGCCTAAGATGGGCAAGAACAACTGAATTTACCTAGTAGAGACTAGAGCTGCAGTACATAAGTCTAGGAGTAAATACTAAGTAAGAAATAACTCACCTTAGCTGCTGCCTAAGATGGGCAAGAACAACTGAGGTGCTTATGGGTGTAGAAAGAATATAAGTAGTATGTGGTGGAGGCACACTTGTACCTCAATAAGTGTCAGGGAAGAGACATTATGAAATGTATAGTAATAGGTATGTAAGAAACATTACCGAGTAAGTCATACCAAAAAAGGTCTGGAAGTGAAAGTTCCGGAAGTGGTTCCAGTGGTTCCGAGTCCGGAAGAGCACAGGAACATTCTGGAAGTAGTTCCGGTGGTTCTGAGTCCGGAAGAGCATGGGAACATTCCAGAAGTAGTTCCAGAATGAAAGGCTTTCATCCTGAGGATTCCAGAAGAGCCGGAACCTCGGAAGCAGGTATTTTGTCACTCCCACTTGAGTGTAGCTGCAATCCCATATCCTGAACAAACTTCCAGTGTTGTTCACTTACAAGTGGTTTTGTGAGTATGTCTGCTACCATCTCTTTTGTAGAGACATATCGAACCACTGCTTCTCCTTTTCCAACTAAGTCATCCTGGACAAAGTGATACTTCCGTTGGATGTGCTTGGTCCGAGCTTGGAACTGTGGGTCACGGCATAAAATGATGGCTGCTTGGTTGTCACAGAATAGCTCAGTAGGAGCCTTTTGTGTATGTCCAATCTTGTCAAAAAAGGTCTGAAGCCAGGTCAAGTGCTGTCCAGCATTGCTAAGTCCAATGTACTCCAATTCCATGGTGGAAAGGGCAACCATGCTTTATAGCTTGCTAGACCAGGAGATGGCTCCATGGTTGCTGATGAATACAAAACCAGATGTGGAGCGGGAATTGTCTGGGTCCTGTGACCAACCAGCATCAGAGTACCCGTGGAAATCCATGTCTGTGGAGAGCTCTGCTCCATCGAATCGAAGTTCCATATCCTTAGTGGCTTGGATGTACCAGAGTACATGTTTTGCAGCTTCCCAGTGTATGGACTTGGGTTTTGCACTGAAACGACTAAGTGCACCTACTGCATATGCAATGTCTGGACGTGTTCCAAGCATGAGATACATCAGTGACCCTATGACTGTAAGGTATGAAACCTGTTTTCCATCAATAATCATTTCTGGGACAATGTGGTCATCTGTTGGGTCGGTTGCAGAGAGTTGGAGATCATGTGCCATAGGAGTCCATACTGGTTTGCATGTGGATATGCCAGTCCTTTCTAGGATGGTGTGGCAATACTGTGATTGGCACAAGAAGATGGTCCGAAGTTTCCGGTTTCGCTTGATTTCAATTACAAGGATATATTTGGCCTTTCCGAGATCATGCATTTTGAAAGCGGCGGAAAGTTTTGCCTTGATGGAGTCCATGAACTTTCAAGTTGTAGCTGCTAGGAATAGGTCGTCGACATATACAACTAGGAAACAAACTTGGCCATCTTTTCGGAACACATAAAGACATGTCTCAGCATCCAAGTGAACAAATCTGAGGTTTCCGAGCTTCTGGTCTAGGGTTTTGTTCCAAGTCCAGCCAGCTTGTTTAAGTCCATACAAGAAGCATCGGAGTTTCCAGCAATATCCAGGTTGGATAGGAACACCTTCTGGTGGTGACATGTATAGATCCTCCTCCAGTTCTTTGTTGAGGTAAGCAGTGGATACGTCCATTTGATCCAACTCCAAGTCATACTTTGCAGCTAGGGCAATTAAGGTCCAGATGGAATCAAGGTTAGCTACTGGAGCAAAGACTTCCTGATAGTCAACTCCTTCCTTTTGTGTGAAGCCATGTGCAACTATCCGGACTTTGTATCGTTCTACATTTCCCTTTTCATCTCACTTGATCCAGAAAACTGGTTTTAAAGTAATTGGGGTTACTCCCTCTGGAATGAGCACGGTTTCATAGACATGATTAGAGTTAAGACTTTGGAGCTCCTCTTCTACAGCAGATTTCCATAGTTCCTTGTCTGCTCCAGAGTAGACTTCCTTTAGATTTTTTGAAAGTGACTCTTTCAATGGTGAGCTTGCAGATCCAGCAAATATGAAGTCCTCTATTGAGGCTGAGAATGCTCCTGGAAGGTCCGGATTGTCTTCCGAGGGTTCCGGAATGTGTTCTGGGACTTGTGCTTTCTCTCTGCGATTTTCTCGTCTTGCAGCCTCTTCCTCTAGGGTATGCTCATACTCCTTGTTTTTGTTTGCTGCTTGTCGTTGATGATTGCTCCGTCTTACAGGTGGAGCTGGAGCTGGAGCTGGAGCAGGAACTGGAGCTGGAGCTGGGGGAGGAACTGGAGCTGGAGCTGGAGCTGGAGCTGGAGCAGGAATAGGATCAGGAACAGGAGCAGGGGCAGGAACAAGAGCTTCATTTAATTGGAGTTGGTCCAGACGCTCAGCAAGTTCCTCAATGCCATGGCTAGCAGGGCGTTCCAGAATGTCTTTCAGTTCCGGAGCTTCTGGAACATCTCCCACTGGTCCAGGATTGGGTAGAGGTGGATGGTCATCATCATTATGGTCATGTTCTAGTTGATGGAGATGCTCTGGAAGTAGACCCTTCCACTGTCCCTCAATAGTAGAGGCATTCCATGGAGTGGATTCAACATTTGAGATTGTTCCAGATTCATTAAAAATGACATGGCGACTGGAGATGATGGTTTGATGCTCAATGTCAAGGAGTTTGTAGGCTTGTTGCCCATAGGTGTACCCTATCATGATGCACTTCTTTCCATGTGGTTGGAATTTTCCCCCCCACTGCTCCTTTGGTGTATAGGCATAGGCAGAACATCCAAAGGGGTGGAAGAGAGTCGGATCAACCTGGCGATTGAAGAAAACCTGATAGGGGACCTTGCCATCTAGTCCAGTGGTTGGGCTCCATGCAGAAACATAAGCAGCAGTAGACATGGCATCAGCCCAGAAAGATTTTGGGAGTTTGGATTCCTCCAGCATGGTGTTGGCAAGTGTGGCTAGTGTTTGATTCATGTGTTCTGCCAAACCATTTTGTTCTGGAGTGTATGG
>JBBPRF010000948.1:0-12698 GCA_038092875.1 Lanmaoa pseudosensibilis | reverse complement strand
CCCCTTCTTGGAAAATACATGATGTGTTTCATGCTTCCCTCTTGTCATCCTATCGGGAGACTGCTAAACATGGAAAAAACTTTACCAACCCCCCTCCAGACCTTATTGATGGAGATGAAGAATTTGAAATCGCTTCTATCCTCTCCCACAGAGGCTCACTTAGAAGAAGGCAGTATCTCATATCATGGAAAGGGTACTCCTCTGCCGAAAATACCTGGGAGCCCGAGGGAAACCTTAAAAACGCCTGACCACTCCTCCAAGCCTATCAACTTCATCACCCACAAGCCTTTCCCTCCCAATGAAAATAACTCTGTTAACATGAATGCTATCACCGCCTCCCTCGTCCTCCTCACCATCCTCCCTCTCCTCACCTTCCTGTATCACCAGAAGTTCCTCTTTGAAATACACATTGACCACACCTACCTACGCATCGTCTGGAACAATCCCCACACCACCTGTTTCGCCCCCAATGTCCTGCCACCCACTCCTGATGTTTGGGAACCTCCTGCCACTGAGGAAAATAACGAAGAAGAACTCCCTCCCTGGGACCCACCTGTTGATGGGTGGAACACAGACCCCACCCCCTGGGATCCTCCTGCTGAAAAAGCGCCCCCTCCTGCACCCATTGGAGCAATCCTCCCTGACTAAGCTCCCCCCAGCCCTGAACCTGCATTTCCAGTGTGGCCTGGACTCCCTTATGTCCACCCTAACCCAGCCCTCGCCCAATTTCCAGGGGCCTTTTATCCTTCCCCACCCAATCAAGTAGAGATTGATGCCACAATCATGGCAGCTTTAGCCAATGAATAGATACCATTTTCCTCTCACTCTCTCACTCATATATAAAAGCATCCCTTGTTCTTCTTCCTTTCCCCTCATCCTCTCTTCTCTGTACCAAATTCCTTTCATGTCACACCTGAATTTCTTTTGCTCCCTTCTTCTCTCCCTTACTCCTTTGCAAAGATGAATCCTCTTCGCCTCCCTCCTAGACAACCCCACAGTCATAGTGAACCTCCCTACATATCTGTCATATGCCCCTATCCACGCCCAGCTAGTATGCATCTACCTCACTCTCTCCTCCCTCCATTTCTACCTTCACAGGCTGTTCTACCAAGAGTGATACAATCTCATGCTTGCAGCCGCCGCGCTCCAGGACATAGAGGAGTTATGTGCTAGCACCCTCAACCTTCTTAATGGAGCAGGTTTCATCTCGGTTGTTCTCGCCTTCCCTTCCTCTTATTACGTGGATGTCTTAAACTCCCTCACTGATCCTATTGTTGTAGAGCAAGAATTCTTTCCAGCCACTTCTCCCTGGCCACCTGACCCCGCCAACTATTCCAATGACGACAAACAACCCCAGTCCTCTCCCTCTTCTGGACATTACTCCCCTGTTGGACAACCTCTTAACGGGGCTCCTTCCCCTACTCCATCTCCTCCTCTGGAACCTACCTGTTTCTCCTGTGACAACCCAGGTCATACTTACCAGCACTGCCTCAGCTATCAGTGCACCCATTGTGGGCATAACACTCCTGGCCATGCCCAATGGGCCTGTCCTGCTAGACAATGTGTTTTTTGTCAGAGATCTGGACATCTTAGTCATTGATGCCTAACCAGGGATGGAGATTGAAATGTGGCAAGTGAGGTCACTTCCTGTCTACTTGGGGGGTAATGTTACAAACTTTCCCTTTGGCATCAATGAGAACTGTTTCCCTCTTTGCTTTTCTTTCATGCAACTCAACTTGGACTTTGTTATGCGAAGTGTACAACAACGGGAATACTCCTAAGAAGTAGCACTAGACGGGCGATACTCACGAAGAGACCAACGTCCGCTAGCCTACAAAGGTAAGGAGTTCTAGGGACAAGGGAAGTCGAGTGAGGATCGACCCAAGGCACAAGGTTCTTGAGGTGGTTCAAGTCAATGCTTATATTGCGTAGATCAAGAATGGAGAGTACAGGTAGTAGGTATACAATTTATATAATGCGAACCAATGCGCACAGACCAAGAGATAAGAGAGATGCAAATATAAAGGAAGATTATAGAAACCTATGGAAGATAGGGAAAACTAGCCGTTGTGAGAGAAGCTGCAGAGGAGGTATAAGTCTGATGATAAGGCTAATGAAAGAGACAAAAGAAGTATGGGGAGGCGGTGTTCATGAGTAAAAGATAAGCAGCATAGGGTCGACTAGGAGTGCCTCTCCAAGTCGTGTGAGTACTATGTACAAGGAAAAGTAGGACACAAGAAGAGAGAAGGAAAATTGTAACATTACCCCCGTTGAACAATTGAGCCCCTGGCTCAAGAATCAAACCTCCTATCCTCCAGAACTCAGACTCCTGGGAGCAAAGGTCCTCCATAGATTGCCAATGACTGAGGGGTGGATAAATGTTTATGTGGACAGTCACGAATGAGGTGACCAGGCAAATTACAAACTGCACAGTTGTGATGGGGGCAGAATCTGTTAGTATGGCCCCAGTTGTAACAATAGTCACATCTCTGTACAAGACAAGATTGGGTAGGATGGCCTGGGGCCAGGACATTGCAGTGGGGGCAGTGGTATTCAGCGCATTTGAAGTGATAGTGACCCAAGTGATGGCAATGGTGGCACTCTGTGGAGGGCGAGGATGGTCTGAGCTGAACGTGGTCGGGTATGGGTAAGACCTGAAACGGTGAGGAGAGAGTGCGATGCCCATCAAGCTGATACACTTGGGGTGCATCTTGAGGGACGGGGATGGTGTCAGCTGCACAGGGAGCATCATCAGATTCAGAGGCATTGTCTGGTTCATTGTCTGAGGTGATAAGGGTGGGAGTGGCTGAAGGAGGGGGTGAGGAAAGTCTGGTGATCAGAGGAGGAGTGGGGGCTGGGAAGGGGAGAGGCTCTTGTTCTGGGGTAAGGTGAATCGAAGAGTTTGTTAGACTAAAAGTATTATCTAGACATTGTATATATAAGTTGTGCTGGTCCTGAGGGAGAGAAAGGAAAATGCATCTGAAGGTAGGATAGATGGTAAGAGGAGGAATGGCAGTGATGAAGGTTCCGAAACTGTGACCATGAAGAGCATTAATAAGATGAGGAAAAACATCACCTAAGGCGAAGCGAAGGGTGGCATTTGGAGATTCTGCTGCATTGATCAACAGTTGGGTTCTGGAGGCTCCATGGTAGGTGTGGATGAGATCTTGGCTGACGGTGTCTTCACAGAAGAGGGGATCTTCTTCAATGCTTCTGAGGATGACAGGAGAGTCTAGAACTGCAGCATAACGCGAGTGGACCCCATGTGTGGGCAAGAGTGAAGAATACACATGTCTCAAATGCAAGGGAGATGATAGGCTTGAGGATGAAGATAAGGGGGAGGAGGCGATGGAGGAGGATAGGGACAACATGGTGGAGGATATCGATGTAGAAAAAAGGCATACAACGGAGTTTGGGTTTAGGCAGGAGATACTCACGGAGAGACTGTCAACTGGCTGATGACCCAATTCAGAGATGATGCTTTCATTTATATGTTGTGAGGATGGTGGGAGCATGACAGAGATTAGACTCTGGTTCCCAGGTATTTTCGGATGATGGGTATCCTTTCCATGCAGTCAAGTACTTGCGACGTGATCGGGGACCTTTGTGGGCTGTGATTGCTTCGACTTCCCATTCTTTTTTGTTATCTATGACGTCAGGGGGCAGAGATGGGAAGGCTGGACCATATGCTTCACTGGTGTGATAAGGAGATAGAAGCGAGGTGTGGAAAACATTGTGTATCTTCCATGTGGGTGGAAGGCATAGTTGATAAGTTAAAGGGGAGAGAACACGGAGAATTTCAAAGGGACCGTGGCGTTTTGGGGCGAGCTTCCGTGAGGGGTAGGTAAGGCGGAGATGAGTGGCTTCGAGCCACACCTTATCTCCTACTTTCCACAGTGTGAATCCGCTGGTTGTTCGGGTTGTCATAAGCTTTTGAGCCGACTCATGGCCTGCTAAAGCCTCTTTTCGGGCTTCATCAAGGGTGAAGAGTCATGCTTTTAAGGCTGGGAGGAAGGTCTTGCCCAAGGGTGGATACAAGTGTGGGTTGTAACCATAGAGTAGAGAGAAAGGAGACTTCTTTGTTGATGCATGGGGGGCGGAGTTATGATGGAATTCTGCAGCTGTTAGGGTCTCTGCCCAGGAAGAAGGACTATTGGTGCAGAAGATCCAGAGATAAGTTTCTAGCTCTTGATTGGCTTGCTCCATTTGGCTGTCTGTCTGTGGGTGGTAGGCTGTTGAGAGATGAACATCGTATTTCAGGAGACGAGCGAGTTCTTTTGCAAAAGCGGAGGCAAACTGGAGGCCTCTATCAGAGATGATGGTATCGTGTAGACCAAATTGTTTGAAGACGTTGTGGAAGAAAAGGCTTGCTACTCCTGCTGCATCAATAGTCTTTGAGCATGGAATGAGGATTACTTCCTTCATAAGGCCATGGTCAACCATGACCAGGATAGAATCATGACCAGAGGAGGGGGGAAGATCAGTGATGAGATCCATTGATAGCTGCTTGAAAGGCAAGGTCGTGGCCGAGGGGATAGGAGAGAGCGGAGGGATAGTAGGGTGAGTGTTGACCTTGTTTTGCTGGCATATAGCACAACCATCGATGAAGTGCTTGACAAAGGAAGAGAGGCCTGGCCACCAGAAGTCGCATTTGAGGATAGATTTCATGTGAAAGACACCCATATGGCCCGAGAGGGGTGAGGAATGAACAGAATGGAGTAAGGCCACATGGGCAGGAGGGGGAACGTACATGCGTCCTCGAAAATATAGGTGGCCATTGTCGAAGGACCAGTCTTTAAGGGAGGAACAAGTGAATAGAGGAGAGTCTTCATCGAGGGCAGCGAGGGCTTTCAAGACAAAAGGGTCTGAGGAAGAGGAGGACTGGATATGATGCGCAAGGGACAGATCAAGTGCATTGAGCACAATTGGGTCTGGTACAATGGAGGAATCAACATTGTCTGCAGAAGTATTGATGTCATCTCATCTAGAGAGAGCATCGGCAGGGCCCATCTGGGAACCTGGAGTGACAGCCCAGATAATATCAAAGTCCTGGAGGAAGAGGGCCCATCGAGCCTGTCTGCGGGAGAGTTTACGGGGATCTCCGATATAGGAGAGGTTTTTGTGGTCGGTGATGATGGTGACTGGGTGCGAAGTTCCCTGGAGATAATGCTTCCACTCAGCCAAGGCATAGATGACCATGAGGAGTTCATGATCGTATATATCATAGTTGTGTTCAGCGGGGGAGAACATCTTTGAGAAGTAAGTGCAGGGATGTTTGTCTCCATTGGGGTCACACTGCATAAGAACAGCACCCGCGGCCAGGAGGGAGGCATCCATCATGAGGAAGAAGGGCTTGGATATGTCTGGGATCATAATGACCAGAGCAGAGGCAAAGATGTCGTGGAGTCGGTCAAATGCTTGCTGTTGTAATGGGGACCAGACCCAGGGTTGGTCTTTGCGAGTGAGGAGGGTGAGGGGAGCGACGATGTCAGAGTAGTTTGGAATGAATTTTCTGTAAAAGTTTGCAAATCCAAGGAACAAGCGGACTCCCTTCATGGAGGTGGGAGGCTTCCAATCCTTGATGGCAGTGACTTTCTTTCGGTCCATGCGGATAATGCCTTGACTGATGATCATTCCCAGGTACCTCATAGTTGGTTGGTCGAAGGAACACTTCGATATTTTCAAGGATAAGCCATGTTCTCGGAGGTGTTGAAGGATGTGGCACGTTTGCTCATGATGAAGGGAGAGGGAGCCGTTTGTTGTGATCCCAAGATCGTCCATATAGATCTTGAGCCAGCGTTCTGCTAATATATCTGTGAAAATATGGTTCATGAATTCTTGGAATGTGGCGGGTGCATTGTAGAAGCCAAAGAACATGACTGTTGGTTCAAAAAGACCAAAGGGGGTGATGAAGGCGGCTTTCCACTGATCTTCCTCTCAGATACGTATGTTGTTATACCCCCATCAGACATCGAACTTGGTGAAGTAAGTGGCATCCTTCATATCGTTGATGAGTTCCGGAATGAGGGGAAGGGGGTAAGCGTTTTGGATGATGTGAGAGTTAAGGTATCAATAGTCTTGGACTGGGTGAAGAGAACTGTCTTCCTTTTTGACAAAGAAGAGTGATGAGGCCTGGGAGGAGTAAGAAGGGATAATTTGGCCCATTTTTAGGTGTTCGTTGATCATCTTTCGACATTCCTTCTTTTCTAAGGGGTTGAGTGGATAGACCTTGGTGACCTTTGGGACGAAGAAATCCTTGAGTTCAATTTTGTGATCAAAGGAGCAGTGGGGTGGAAGTTTCTCAAAGAGGGTTTCAGAAAAGACATCTGCATAATCCTTGCAGAAGTCTGGGATGGCGTCCTTGGTTGGCTTATCAATTTCCGTGGATTGTATTTCTTCACCAGAGGTTCCTTTTGAGGGAGGATACTTACGAAGAGACCTCTCAACCCCTTGGGGATACCTTTGGAGTAGAAGTCCAGCAATTTTGAGGTCTGGGTTGGCCAAGTACCAGTGTGAGTTGTAGTTGTTGTCAGGGCGTTCCATGGTAATCAAGTAGGTTTTCCAATCGATGGTAGGATTCCATTTCTGGAGCCAGGGCATTCCCAAGATGATTTGGGGATGACTAAGATGAGTGACCATGAGCTTGTTATTGTCTGAGAATTTCTGCAAATAAAGAGGAACTTGGGTGTTCCACTTGATGGTACCTCTCCAGTTTTCAGTTCCATCAATGTTGTAGGCGATAAGGGGGTTATCTAACTTTGAGAGTTTGAATCCTGCTGATAAAAGATGAGAGTCAATGAAGTTCCCTGTTGCTCCTAAGTCGATGAGAGCGGAGGTTTCGATGGTTTTGGTGGCTCCTTGTAGCGTAACTGGGAGACGAATGGTTCTTTCATTCTGGGGGGCTACAAGTACATTATCTATGTTAAGGAGAGAAGACGTCGGGGCGACTCTCCTTTTCAAAAATCCTTTGCCTTTTGAATGTGCTCCGGGAATACTGTGATAGATGCTACCTCCTCTGAAGGCTCCTCATAGCACGTCTTGAGTATGGAGAGGATCTCCATTTCCTCCTTCCCTGAAATCTTGAGCGAATTGATGTACTCATCTAGTTGCGAGTGAGGTGGTGGGGTCTCCTTGGTGGTAGAGGCGCGGATGTGTTGAGGATTCCTTGGGGGTGGCTTCAAAGGGAACTTAGAGCAGCTTATGCTGTTATGTCCCACTTGGCAACAGCAGAAGCAGTGGCCTTCCTTGATACAACGAGCGCGTTCAACTGGGGTGAGTTTCTTGATTGTGGTGGTGGCATCAATGTCCATGGCATTGGGATCTTTTTCTGAGGTTTAAGTAAAAGATGAAGGGGTGAAGCGTCCCTTCTTCAAGGTGAGGATACACATTTTCTGACCATGGAAGGTCTTAGCGTGTTCGATCCATTTGTCGATGGTGGTGGGAATCAAGGACATAGAAAGGATCATGGTGGCGAGTTGCTGGTCTAGGCCAAGCGAGAACTGGCTGATGAGAGTGGTGTGATTTGTGATACCTGCTTTGGCAGCGAGATTCTGAAAGTTGGTGATGTATTGTTGGAAACCGTTGTCTGTGGTTCCATCTGCGGAGCGGGAGGACTTCTGGGTGAGCTTGGTGAGCTCAAGGTGGGCGGTGGCCTTGGTATCAAAGGGGTAGAAAGTGGATTCAAAGTTGGAACAAAAGTCTGGGAATGTCTTGCCTGTGGTGATGGATTGATCCGCCATCTTATCGTACCACATCTCGGCGAAGTTGGCTCCTCGACCCTCGCTCATCTTGTTGAGGGTCGTCATGATTTTGTCCTTATCAGAGGAATACAGGGATTGGTTTAAGGCGAAGTAGGCCTCCATAGCCTTGATCCATCTGGACGCATCAGCAGGTTTGCCTGAGAAGTCAGCAGGGAGAGCGGCTTTGAGCTTGGGTATTCTAGACATGGTGGGTGCTGGGGTCGAGGGTGGGGGCTGGGGCAAGGAGGCTCCTAAAGTGAAAGAGGGTATGTAGTTTCATTGGGTGATGCTGGGGATACTAGGGATCACTGGAAGTTGTGATAGCGCTGACTGTGGGGTGCTGGGAGTGGTGTCATCTCCGAGCTCAATGTCTTTGTCCTCTTTGGGAGGAGGTGCTGTGGGTTGACGTTCTCGACGTCCGAAGCAACTCATGGTGATAACGGTGGGGACCCTTCACCTGGAAAGGTGGGGCTGAGGAGATTCTTGATCTTTTGTTACGCGAAGCGTACAACAACGGGAATACTCCTAAGAAGTAGCACTAGACGGGTGATACTTACGAAGAGACTGACGTCCGCTAGCCTACAGAGGTAAGGAGTTCTAGGGACAAGGGAAGTTGAGTGAAGATCGACCAAAGGCACAAGATTCTCAAGGTGGTTCAAGTCAATGCTTATATTGCGTAGATCAAGAATGGAGAATACAGGTAGTAGGTATACAATTTATATAATGCAAACCAATGCACACAGACCAAGAGATAAGAGAGACGCAAATAGAAAGGAAGATTATAGAAACCTATGGAAGATAGGGAAAACTAGCTGTTGTGAGAGAAGCTGCAGAGGAGGTATAAGTCTGATGATAAGGCTAATGAAAGAGACAAAAGAAGTATGGAGAGGCGGTGTTCATGAGTAAAAGATAAGCAGCATAGGGTCGACTAGGAGTGCCTCTCCAAGTTGTGCAAGTACTACGTACAAGGAAAAGTAGGATGCAAGAAGAGAGAAGGAAAATTGTAACAGACTTCACCTATAACCTTTTTGATAGCTTGGTTCTTGAGTACTGATTTTCCCTTTAAAACCCTTTGAATGGACAGCCTCTTTCCTTTAAAGGGTATTCCCTTTCACAGACTCCCTTCATTTCCCCTTCCAGTAGTTTGCTGTGGCACACCACTTGGTCTGTGCTCCATAGCTGACCCTATAAATATGCTGCCCTTGTACTACTATCCCTCAGCTAGTTCTACACAATCCAATGTAGTTTCTAGTCTTCCAGCCTTTTTGATTGTGATCTTAAGTGTTGAGATTCCTATTCGCTCTATAAGACTTCAACCTACTCCTATAAGTGGTCACTATAGCTAGAAGCTATGCTCCAGTGTAACAAAAGAACTAGCTCGTCCTTGCGCCTCTGCTATTTAGCAGAAGCACAAACCCTTGCCCAACATTTCCAGAGTCAGCAGAAGAGGCTATCATATAGATTCACCTGAACCAGAAGAACCCCTTGGGATTGAGCCACCCAGAGACGAAACCCTTGACACCCCTTGAGCAAACTCTCCAGCACCTGTAGATGTGGAGATGGCAGATACCCCAGCTAGAAAAACTGAGTTGAAAGCCAGTCTCCTCAATGACTTCTCTGGGAACCCGAATGATGCATCTAGATGGATCTTGGCCATGGCAGCCTATTTGAAGATGAATGAAACTCTCTATAGCAATGATGCTGAACTCCTTGTCTCCCTGAGTAAGATGAGCAAGGGATGAGGAAGAGATTTCTCCAAAGGATGGTATCTGAAACTCATAGATGAAGGAATCAAAGAGGATGACAAAACATTCACCAAGATGGTGGAAGACTTTAGGAAAACCTTTTTTCCCTACGACATAGCTGCCAAAGCAAGAGTCAAGCTGGAAAACCTCAAACAAAACTACCAAGACAAAAAAGATGGATTTGAGAAGTATGTCTCGGAATTCCAACTCTTAGCAGCTAAGTCTGACTTCAAAGATGAGAATGCACTCATTGAATGGTTTATTCAGGGCTTGGACTCCAAACTCTCTGAGCAGGTCCTCTCCATGGAAACCATCCCCTCCACCTTAAGGGATTGGATCGCCAAAGCCACCCAATTCCACACCAACTTCCGCCACATCTCTGATCTTCAAGACAAGAGGACCTTTCTCCCATTCTCCCACTTGTCTTCCTTCCGCAGAGACCCTAATGCCATGGATGTCAATGCTGTCAGACTCTCCCCTGTAGAAAGGGCAAGACATATGAGGGAAAACCATTGCTTCATTTGCCACAAGGTAGATTGCAGGACCACCAACCATCCTTCTCGCCCTAGCAAACCATCCACCTCCACCACTCCTCCCACCAAACCCACTGCTCAGATCAAAACAGCAAAAACCTCTCCTATCGACTCCTACATAAAGGAACTGGACAACAGGAAAGTCTCCAAGAAAGACATCCTTAAAGTTCTTAAAACTTGTTTTGAAGAGGAGAAAGAGGCTCCAGTTGAGGAGGAAGCTGTGGTGTCTGCCAAAATAGAGAAAGTCAAGGATTTTTGAAAGGGAGGGAAGTAATGATGTCTTCTCCTCCACAAGTTATTGCTCCTGTAATAGTATCAGACTGTAAAGCCCTGGAAATCTGAATCCCTGTTTCTATTTTTCCAAGGGAAGGAGCACAAATTGTCAACACTTTTGCCCTCATTGATAGCAAAGCCACTGGGTGCTTCATCAACCAAGACCTCATCCTAAAAAGACATTACCCTCAGACTCACCTTCTCAAACCCCTTTGAGCACAAAACGCAGATGGAACACACAACCAAGGGGGAGTCATCCATCACAAAGTCTCCCTTTTCATCCATATAGCAGAAATCCAATGAAAACAAGATTTCTATCTTCTAAATTGCGGAAAAGAAAATATGATCCTAGGATTACCCTGGTTAAGGGAGATTAACCCTACCATAGATTGGACAACTGGAAAAGTACACATCCCAGACTATTTTACCAAACCATACCACAACTCCCCCTGATTGATCTCCCAACAATACCTAGTACACTACCTAGACCTTGACCCCAATCACAAAACATTGCGGCTTTGGAAAAGGCATAACTCTCACTCACTTCACAAAATCACCATTGCCACCGAACTTGCGCAAAAAGAAGAAAGAAAGAAGAGCAAGTTACCTGCTTCATATTCCTCTTTCAATGATGTCTTTGAAAAGAAAACCATAGATGAGCTCCCCCCCTCTCGAACTTTTGACCATGCCATCAAACTCAACAAGGACTTCCTCCTGAAGGTGGAAAAAGCCTACCCCTAAAACCTAAGGAGACCAAAGCTTGCTGAGCTTTTATAGACGAACACCTTGCCTCAGGGAAGATTACCCCATCAAAATCCCCACAAGCTGCTCCCTTCTTCTTTGTACCAAAGAAAGACGGTTCATTACGTCCTTGCCAGGATTACAGATATATCAACTCCTTTACTATCAAAAATGCTTACCCGCTCCCATTGATCTCTGACCTGATGGACAAGCTCAAGGGATTGAAAATCTTCACCAAAATGGACATTAGATGGGGATATAACAATGTCCTCATATGACCTGAAGATCATTGGAAAGCTGCATTCATTACTCCCTTTGGCCTCTTTGAACCAACTGTAATGTTCTTCGAATTATGCAACTCCCCTTCCATCTTCCAAGCCCTGATGGACCACACCTTTGCTGACATAATAGTGGAAGGATGGCTTGTCATCTACATGGATGACATTCTCATCCACTCCAACGACAAAACCTTACACCAAGAACGAACTTGGAAAGTCCTCCAATGGCTCAGAGAGCATAAACTCTTTCTAAAGTTGGAAAAATGCTTCTTCAATGTTGATGAGGTGGAGTATCTTGGAATGATCGTACAAGAAAAACAGGTAAAGATGGACCCTACCAAACTAAAGGCCATTGATGAATGGAAACCCCCTACCTTGGTAAAAGGAGTGCAGTCCTTCATCAGATTCTGTAACTTCTATCGAAGATTTATTCCAGACTTCTCGAGTATAGCCCAACCTCTCCACAACCTCACCAAGAAAAATGCCAAGTGGAAGTGGGCAACTGCCCAACAAAATGCCTTTGCCACCATCAAAGAAGCGTTTACCTGCCACCCCGTACTTCTCATGCCCAATATGTTTAAACCGTTCTTTGTCATGACTGACACTTCCCTGACTGCCACCGGAGTGGTTCTTATGCAGAAAGATGAGAATGGGGATTTACATCCCTGTACCTTCCTTTTGAAAACCCTGTCTGCTGCTGAACAAAATTATGACATTTATGACAGAGAACTCCTCGCTGTGCTCCACGCACTAGAAAAATGGCGACATTACCTCCAAGGCACCTCTTTCCCTGTCTCTATCATTACCGACCACAAAAACCTATCCTACTTCAAACAACCCCATAAGCTATTCCAATAACAAGCCCGATGGATGTTATTTCTCCAAGATTTTGACATCTCCTACCAGACTACCTCTGGATCACAGATGGGCCCTGTTGATGCCCTTTCCTGACGAGACCGGATAGATACTTCTGATGACAACCAAGAAGTCACCCTTCTTCCCCCCTTTCTGTTTATCAATACCATCGACACTGCTATCTTGGAGAAAATAGCACAATCTTTCCTGGCCAACCCCCTCGTTACGACAGCACTCAATGCATTAAATGATGGAAGGTCCCTCTTTCTACACACTGCCACCCATGATTGGCTGTTCAAGGACTCAAAACTCTTCTTCCGAGAACACCTCTTTGTCCCACTGTCTCACCACACTGACATCATAAAATCAATCCATGAAAGTGCCACCTGTGGGCATGGGAGTATCTTCCACATCATCCGTCGACTCCTATCTCCATCTCTCCGTCCTTATCTACGCCTCCACGCACTTCCTCGCCTTCTGGTTCCGTTCCGCCTACCTCCGAGAAGGATCGTATGGCTGTTGCTGTCGCCAAGA